>APFE031595484.1:0-15094 GCA_000404065.3 Pinus taeda | reverse complement strand
GGTCTCGTTCTCTGCTCGAAATTTCTCCAAAAATGCAGCATTATATTTCTTCTCTTCTTGCGGCAGGTGATACATTAGCCTTAGGTCTTCGGCTCGAAACGAACTGAAAATCCTCCCGTCCGCAGTTTCAAATAGCCTATTGATAATTGGGAGCTCTTGGATTTCCCACCTTACCACATCCGTGTAAGGAAGAACTTGTTCCCGAGCCGCTATTCTGTGTAGGAAGGAGTCGGCCAAGTCCCTTAAATTGGCATCAGATTTGCTGGTATTATCACATAAAATCTCTGCTTCGGTCACTGTTGGCCCTTCCGCTTCAATCAAATATAAGTCCCTTGCCAAGTGGTCCTGGTGAGTCCTAAGCATGTTGTATCTGATATCAGCCCTTTATTCTTTCCAGTTGGATCAACGACAGATAGCCCTGCGGCTGGCGGAGCAGTAGGCATTGTAGTCTTCTTGGATTTCTTTCCCATTCCACTTTCTTCTGTTTCTATGGAAGAATTATGCGCATAGTGAAAGATAAGCGCAACACATGCAACAATAACATGAATTGAATAGAATGATATATATATATATTATATATATATATATATATATATATATATCTTTGGTGCATTCATAGTAATTAATCGACTTAAGGTGGCCTTAGGATCAAATACATGGATAGGCTTCAAGCCTGCTATTCTTATTAAATGGTCGTTACGGCCTGTCAATCTCATTAATTACAGTTGCTTTGATTGATGGCTGAATGATTTATTCGAAGCATGCTTAGGGTGATTTGGCGGTTTGAACGTGGATGAGCGGCTTTTCCAAAGGATATGGCCTTAATTATGAATAAATCATATTAAACCGCCTTTATGACTGTTACTTTGAAAACTGTGCTATTTTACCCTTTACGCAATCGGGCATCGGGAAACGCTAAGTTATTGCATTGGTTTTGTTTGGAATCCCCGATCGTCGATAGCGATATAGCATCGTGCCGGGCATAGCTGGTAGGGCCGCTTAGGATGAGGGCATGGTAAGTCGCCGATCGCTGATAGCGATATCGCATTACATCGGACGAGGGGGAGCTTAATTGTGCTTTAAACGTTATTGCTGATTTCCGATTGCCAATTTCGCATCGCATCGCAGCAAGGATCATTACTCATGTTACTTTCTGATTTGTCGATATCTGATTGCGATTTCGCATCGGCGAAAACCAAGATGTCCCTTAAGTTGAGCTTTCTTTTTCATTGCGATATGCGATCTTGTGATCGCTTTATCGCAATGATAAAGGTAAATCGTTTTATGTTGGGGTTTATCGATTGGTTTTATTAAAAAGGATTTTTAATGATGTTCTCTTTGATTCAAGCGTTTTTTGAAATAGAACTTTTAAATTGATACCAATTTGAAACAAAAATAAAAAGGGACCCATTTCACATTATAGTTTTGGAATTTAAATGATATGAAATGGGGGGTTGTTGTATGGCACAACAGAATGATCTTATTCATGATTTACATATTGGCAGGTAGTTGAACACTTCATGTAGCTAGAATATCATAGATGCAGTACGATGTGGAGTGTTTGGAGACAACAGGCTTCAACTGGAATGAGGGAGTGTTGGTGAGTATGAAAGAATAGTTGTCTAAACCAAGAGAGGTAATGTTTGAAAACTTTGGATACCATTCAATCTTGGTCTCTTTTTCCCTAGAATGGGTTCCATACTTTAGCCTCAATAGATTACACTCAAGCCAAATGATCTTAGGGTTCCACATATGAGGAGGTGGATAGATCATATGCCCTGACATGTAAGTACGTCAGTGATCATTTTATCACCAACCATTTTTGGATGGCTTCATAGAATGTTCATTATGATCAATGATTATATGTACAAAGGGATGCATTTTTGTGATGACCCTAAGCTCGTGCTACCTAAGGGAGGGTGATGGGATGTTATAGGTAAGATATTTTGACCATTTGAATTTTTGAAATTTTTACAATTTTTTTGTGTTTATGTTTTTTCAGAGACATAAACTATTGATTTTTTCATGCATATATTGGGCATATTCGACCGATAGGTGCTTCACATCTCTGTTGTGCAGAAGAACAACCATAGGTGATAGTAGCACCGACACATGTTGTTGCAGTAGGACAGGATGCACTACAAGATCTTAATATAGCCAAGGTCTTAATAGAGGTGGAGTGCCACATTGATGGGTTAACACACAGGATAGATGAGATTGTGAGCAACTAGATTTAGATGCGAATTCGGTAACACATTATTGGAGTTCCTAGGCGTATTGGTTAGCTACTGTGTGAGATATCTCATGTAGTGGATTTTTATCATGAGCACTTTAATTAGTCTACTTATCTATTTCAATGTATTTTTTATATTGTCCATGTGGGCATATGCATATGAGGCACAAATTTTGTAAAAGGGAACTTTATATATATCATCAGTGTTTCCATGTTCCTATTATGCTTTCAATGATGTGATGTGTATTGAAATTTTTTTACACTCATTGCAAATGTCTATCAAAAACATGACTAGCAAGTACATCTATCAATGTATTTAGGTTTCTAGAAATGTGTTCACATTGTATGAAATCAAAAGTCTTTCTAGAAGAAAAGCCCTAAAAATCATGCCCAATATAATAGGACTTCTAACAAAATAAACGTTAAGAAGTTGTAGTATGACGATCTGTGAGTTAATTCTGATGACTAAACGATGGATACCATGCAAAATAGCATGAGACAGTAGCGCGATTACTGCACTATACTCAGTGAGTTTTTTGGTAGAGCGACTAATGCAAATCCCTTTTAGACTCACTAACTCACCATTTGGAGAAAGGATAGCCTACATTGTGGAAGATAGCTTTTGATTACTACGAATAGCACCATAAGCATAACCAAAATATAGTTCAAGGGAAGCTAAAATCTACAACCCAAACATAAAATGGATCACTAAGAACCTTATGAAAATCTAAGGAGACACATTACAAAGACACTCAACACACCTATACACAATATGTACACAGTGTTACTACACATCAGATTAAGCATAGTATATCTTTAGGCAAAACCCATTAAAAAATTGTGCTAGTGGAATTCCATCAAAATAGACTAACTCATAGGCCCCTTTTGTAAGAACTTCTTGAAAATATATAGATATGAGCACATAAATTGGAACTTTCCTCATCCTAGCTTATTAGATTCTTAGTCATATAAAAGAACAAGATCTCCTTCTAGGAAAATAGAAGGCTTGAAACTTTTGTTTTATTACACCTTGATACGTATTTTATGAGTTTCATTAGCTATAGCAGCATCACACCATGTCTCATCTAATCGGGTCAGATATAAGGGACGTTCCTCTTCTACAAAAGTGGTAGGAGAAATTCGACAACTAGTTTCAGTTACAAAATCTCAAATTCGATTGGAAGAATTTCTTCGAGACCATAAACCAACTAAAAGCGTGTAAATTTAGTAGTAGTCCTCACTAAGGCTTGGTAAGCCAACAAAGTAGCATAAAGAAGAAAATTCGTCTGATTTATGGAACCATACCATGCATTGAAGCATAGTTTTTAGAAATTTATTGATAGCCTCAACTTATCCATTAGTGTGAGGATATTAGAGAATGGAACATTTATGGTAAAGTTCCTTCTTAGGAGTGAGGGTTACAGGTCTTGAAGCCGATACCCCATTTCACAAAAGGTCTGATGGCAATAATGAGATTTAATGGAGCAGGTAGAGTCAAAGTCTTATGATCATAAATTTGGCATGCATGACACTTTTGTGTAGTAAGAATACAATCTTGAAAAATTGTCAGCTAAAAGTAACCAGTGCGTAAGATATTTTGCGTGGAAGAATAAAAGAAAAGTGAACGCCACATGCCCTCGAATGGAATTCATCAAGGAATTTATCGGCCTCCTCATGGGTCAAGAACCTTCATAAAATTCTATCAATATGGCATCGATAAAGGGTGTCACCCATAATTAGGCACTACTTGGCTTAGTATTGAATACTTTTCTACTCAGAGAAAGAGGTATCAAAATAGAAAGTCTCGGTCTCGAGATATATCATATTTTCCTCATACCATGAGTCAGATTAGGAAATTAGAAACAATTACTTGTCATTGATAGAATCGTCCAATCTTAATTCAGAATTAGGTGAAGTAAGGTTGCACATAAGATCAATGAAAACAAAGGATTTCTTTTACTTTCATTTGATTAATTCTAAGTCATAATTTTGCATGGTAAAAATCCATTTAGACTATTTTCCCCCAAGAAATTAATGTGACAAAATGTATCTCATAGGGTTGCAATCTGTAACAACCATAGTTTTCTAGAGAAAGATGTAATGGTGCAACCCTTGAATGGCCTGAACGACCACCAAATCCAAATTTTCTATGTGGGTATACCTGATTTCATTATAATTTAGATTTCAACTCAAATAAAACATGGGTTTTTCTATCCATACATCATCTTCCTAGACAAATTCCATTGCTATAATAGAAATTGTAGCATTGAGATATAGGAAATAGTCTCACTGGTAATCAGGATGATATAGGAAAGATGCCTGAACCAGTACCTCTTTCAGGGTATTAGACGATTTCTATGTAGCATTATCTCAATGGAAGGAAACCCTTTTCTTAATGACGTGAGTGAATCCTTTGATTAACTCAGCATAATTAGAGGCGATACTTCACAGGAAGTTAGCTTTCCCTTATTGAAGCTGAACGATCGAAGAAGGTGAACATAGGTCAATGACTGGATCTAGTTTCAGAGGATTGATATGAGTTCCATGTTTTGAAATAATAAAAACCAATAAGTCGACCATAACTAGTGCAAAACACACATTTATTTTAATTCAGTTGAATATTATAGTGTATACACTGTAAGAAAGTGGCTTTAAGATGCATTGGGTGATCAACCTGAGAATTAGAATGAGTAGGGAGATTGTCAAAATACGGTTGCGCGATGTGTTTAATAACATTGAAAGTGAAAATGGGCCCCAAAATTCTTTAGTGGAAATGGGATTTTTCGATAGGAAATGTACCGAGGGATAGAAAAATGCAGTTTTAGGTTAATTTGATGGGAGAATGTTGATTTGATTATATCCAAAGAAACCATACACGAATGAATAGATTTAACACTTGACGCAGTCATCAACAATCTGGTTGATGAATGGGGTCGAGTAATTTTCTTCAGATAAGCATGATTCACATTATGATAATAAATGAATACATGGATTGTCCCCTACTTCTTTATGCAAGGGAAAATGTTTGACACCCAATTGGTCAAAGGCACATGGTAGATGAAACCAACACGGAGGAGTTTTTCAATATCACTATTTATTGTGGCAACCTTCTTTGGATGGACTAGATGAAAGCATTGCCAAACTGGTTTAGCATTGATATACCTTTTAATCTCATTCACTAATATTTTTTAGTCGATACTTGGCAATTCCTCATTGGCCCATGCAAAGACATCATGAAACTCATGGAATAGGGATTTATAGGTCTCAATCTCAGATGGAGAGAAAGACAAACTAAAGTGTAAATTTTTAACAATACCCAGTTTAACAGAGATATTAAGAGGTATCATCTCTTTGATATTTGAGAGATTATTTTTTGAATTGGCTTCATCACTAGAAACTAAAATTGTAAAAGACTTGATGATATTAGGTAGATACACATAAATGAGATTATCCTCAATGGAATCTTGTATGGTGTAATGATTGTTATGATCATACCATGCGACATTGTCTGCCATCATGATCTCCATGATTCTCTCATTGGTAGAGAATATATGAGGGAATGGATCAAAAGGCATTCCATAATCCAATGATCGATCAACCCAATTGATCAAAAAGAAGGTCTGAACCTCACAAACCAAATAGATGGCTTTGTAATCAAGTTCAATGGGGCTAACTGACATTCGGGCACCAAAACTATGCATGCTACTTCCATTTGGTACAATTCATTAACCATTCTGGATAGTAGAAAATGATATGATATTGATATAAGCAACCAAAGATGAGTTATCGGGAAGCTGAGGAGGAGGAAGTGACAAAAGTTCCCATGGGTGAGGAGTCCTTTAGGATTCCAACCTCGAAATGTTGATAAGGATGTATAGTTTCCCCTATAAGTGAAAAACTTCCAATAGCATGAGAATCAGAGGAAAAAAATGTGAGTTAACCAATGGCCACAATCCTACCCTTATGAGGAAAGGCAATCATATGAAAATATGTTGAAATGACCATGACCATGGCATAAACCCACGTGTGACCCAATAGAATATTTTAATCAAGAATTCCGTTAATAACTTCCACTTCTATGGATACATTTCCCCCCCTAATTCTACTTGTAATGAATTCATAGTAATACAAGGCTTATATGTTCTCCCATAAAACTATTTCAATGTGGTATGTGACTAACTCACTTTAGGAGAACCAATCACTTTTGAGCAAGGCATAAACAGGATGCATGCTAAGGTTTCCTCGTTCACAATAGACTATTGAATGTTCTTACTGTGAACTATGACCTAGACGATGAAGGCCAATTGAGTGGGAAGGTGAGGGGTATAGTTTTCATGGTTGAAAAAATCTAGGTTGGAATCTGAGGTATCCACACATCTGATAGCTGAAAGAAAAACTCTTTTATCGGTAGGGAAATTTTGAAACACCTTGAGAGTCGACATAGGTGATCGATACTAATCCAAATCTTCAACTACATTATAAGTTTGAGCAACCCTACCATGATGGTTGAAACAAACTATGAGTATTTACCTTTGGAGGCTATAGAGAGACCATGAGGCACTCAAAGACTCAAGGAAGAATAGTTGGAACAAGTTTGGTCAGAGAGAAAATTAGGACAAAAGAAAACTTGTACATGAATACGGGCCAACATAGGTGCAAAGGAAGGACTAATGCTATGCAACGAAGGAGCATATAATGTTCAAATAGGGTGAAATGCTCTATTGGAAGACCATATGGTGCGTTGTTCTAGGGATGCAATGTTTTGAAACAAGGATTGTAATTGAGACTCAATGAAAGGTCTTCCTAGCTCTGTTATTAACTGAGTAAGAGAATAAAGGTATGAAGAAGAGGTAAGACTAGCACAATGGACAAAGAAAACACCAAGAAAAAACATTGTTCCCAACTAGAGTCACCAATTTGTTATATGGAATCTATGACTGTGGACATAAGTATATTCCCTAGGCCTCGTAGTGTGACCTAAAATAACAGAAAGACAAAGAGACTAATTTCTTTAAATTAAATAGATAATGGGATTAAGTCTGCTTGGAATCTATCATATGCTTCACCCTTTCCTTGGCTTGAATGCTCCAATCCTAGCTTTGATCACTATAATTAGAACATGCATAGTGAGATCACAGAAGCCAGTGATCCATTAAATATATGAAACATCATCTAGTGACTTTATTCAATAGATCAACATGGTATTAAAATATATGAAACCATAAAGTAATATATTGGAAAAAAAATAACTCTTTGTATTAATTGAAATGGAATGAGTTACATCAAAAAATAGGTGTTGATCTTATAGAAGAGTTCCTCCAAGTTCACTTGTCCTTTCCTTGTTTGAATGTGCACCTCTAATCACCCTAATGGATAGAAATATGTCTCTCACAACAACATAAGGGTAGAATCACTCTCCAAAATTCAACCATTTTCGTATGGGTGGCAGTAAATATATAGGTGAAGGTGGAAAGACATGAATTATTATCCTTTTAGCTTTCTAGGCTTGAGATCGACTCTTGATTGGAGGATGAGCTCAAGGGATAAGGGATGAAAAATAACAGGTAGGATAGGATAAGATTCATGATGTTTATCTGATGTAAATGGTTACAACAGATCCTGGAAGCCTCTAGAAGAGAAATCTTCGGGATTATTTCTCTTTTTCCTGAATTTCTTGAATTAGTGCATCCCCAACACTGAGAAACCTATTGGTGATCATCGCAGGTGCAGAGTAGGGAAACGTGGTAGCCAGCGGTGGCTAGTAAGATACTAGGGTGCCTTAGTCATTAAAATGACTGAAACAAGGTTTTTTAGGCAGAAACTCAGTTACTAAATGAGACATGCTTAGGGCTTTATGAAAGGATGATGAAAAGGAGGCTCGCATAGAAAACTAAGCGTCGAAACGCTTCCCACTTCTCACCGTCCCCTATGGTGATCAATATTCAATGTAGTACTTAGGAGCATGCTAGTGGAAGTAAATCGACCCACAGTGTGGTTCCATCATGGAATCTTACCACACTTCATCACTCATTGTCTCCTCGTACTCATTTGATGTCAACCATTGTGAGCGTTGATAAGCCAAAGTCTTTTGATGTGGGCCTCACTACATGACCTACCAGGATTACTTATGATAGCTGTGTGGAGGCCATATGAGCACCATGTAGTGAGTGTGCTAACATGACCTTTGTTAATAGGATCAACTTTAATCTAGCATAACTTTTAATTCGTGAAAATGACTATGGTAAAATTGTTATCTTTGGAAATCCTATGACGCATTGAAAACAATGATATTTATATCAAAAGAGAAGACATCCTCAACCCAATCACTTTTAAGGAGGTGGAAGGGATACAACAAAATTTCACATTTTCGACATATTATTATTTAACAAAAGAAAAAATATTCCCAATGTTCACAACAATAATAAAATGAAGTAACCGTCTTCCTCGAGTCCCAAAAAGAGCATTCGAACTAACAATATTGTGGCTCCTTCAATAATTTTGCACCATCAACAACATCAACTCATTATCTAGGTTTATAAACTTCAAAAACATTCACTTGGTAGTATTGGTTCTTGTATAACCCAAAATGTTTTTTCCATGTAAAGAGATGTTCTGGATCTCTTAATGTTAGAATAGGTTTGTAATAATACCTTTATTTTGCTGCAATTAATGCACAAAGTTATAATTGACAATATACTGTAAAAGTTCCACTTTTCTTGAGTGCTAAGTGGTTCTTCTTCTAGAAAAGTGGGTGTCAAGGGGTTTTTGGAAGGAGGGATTACGTTTGTTGTTAAAATATGTTGGACACACCTTCTTGATTTGATAATGGTGAGTGTGTAGATATGATGATAGTAAAAGATTCACCCTATATTCATCTTCTGTTATGTGGGTGTTGCTTTCCCAATGACAAAATCAGCTCGCTAGAGTTGGGCTGGGAAGGTCACTGTAGGAATTTGCATGGTTCAGAAAGAGTGGGTGTCTCCACTCCTTTTAGCTGTGTTTTCCACCATCCTCTAGTAGGTACCTTGCTTGACCACTTGTATGTGTTTATATGAGATTCTAAAAAGGTCGCGAGAGACAAGTTTGCAATCAGTGAATTTTCCCTTCTCAAGATCACCTTTTTTTCGATAGTTAGAGTCATCTATGTCGCCATGTGTAACCTCTCTGATGTGTCCAGAATGAGAAGGAAATTCAATCGCAATCTTCTCGTATTCTAGTGGCGTATCTAGACAAAACTTGTCGATCCCATCGGTTTCATGATTCGACAGAAGGGCGTCACTATTCTCTTGGAAGGGTCGTCCCTAGATGTCTAGATGGTAACAATAGGGATGGAATCACAAGTAGATTTCTACTATGGGAACAAGGATACCATCATCTCTTACGACATTACGAAATATGACCTAGGTATGGATGTTACAACCAACTTTAGTGCAAGATTTATGGTTGTCATTATTTTCAATTGTTATGAAGATGAACCCTAAACAACCATAGTGAGCTTGTAAAGACCAAGAAGAATGGACAATCCTAACAAAATATGACCTTTAAATCGGATGGACAACTCAAGTGGGATTAACAGAATTTAGATTGGTTTGGAGAGTTGTTGATTCATTTTGATTGTGTTTCTTATTATACAAAGGAATGAGGAATTTGCATATCTTTATTTATTTGTTGGATTTGCTTATGGACATTTGAGATATTATTAATATTATTGGTGATATTAATTCTAGAGAGAGTCTCCATAAACAAAGTGAGAAGAGAAGAAACATAGAAGCCATCTCACCATAGAAAGTTATTATATTTCTCATTCTACTTCCTTATTTTCCTTCAGACATGTTCTGTGTCCCATAAAGAAAGAAAAATATTATAATGTGTTGTTATTATGTTATATAAAAACAAAACGAAACACAAAAATAAAATTAGCATTAAAATAAAAATAACTTCAAACCAAAACGAACATAAATCCATCTTAACTCCATATTTACCAACGGCAAAGTGGGATAAAAGTACTTAAGGTACAAACCTAATTTAGAGTGAAAAGAGATTTCATCCTAGTACATAAGGTACAAACCTATTTTTTCATAAAAAGACATTTGTTCCACATTGCACTTGGTAGATATAGAGAAAGGATATGACCATTAGGGAGTGTTAAAAGGGTGATAACCTATATTAATAATTATTACTTTAATGATTAATTAAAAGAATTTGAGAGGGGTAGGTGAAATGAAATGAGGGATGCAATACTAATAATAATAAGATATTTTGGTCAAACTAATATTAATATGAATGAGATAAGGATTAATTATATATATTGAAAATAATAAATTAGATGAAGGTCAGGTTGACAAGAAATAAGACAATGGTTAGTGATTTACATTAAAGAAATAAAATACCCTTATTGAATTAGATTATTAATTTAAGGAAGTATAAAAATACTGTAAATTAGCTTAAGAAACATTAAAAACAATATGAACAGAGAGTAAGAAAATGTAGAATTAATTAAGAGAATTTGGGGAGGGGAAGAATTAGTGGTAAAAAAGATTAAATTAAATTAAATAATGATTTTGGTAAGATTCTTTATTAAAGAGGTAAATGTTACTATTTATATTAAAATAATATTATGTAATTTTATTAACTAAAAATGTGTTAATTGATAATTACAACTACTGATTTTTTTAATTTGATTTAATTAAATTTTTACTTTTATTTTTGTGTAGTGGAAATGTTTAAATAACATGATTGTAAGGCTATAACATCCTCTTTACCCAATAATAATAATATTAAAAATCTACTTTATTATTAGTATTTTTTCTATCAATTTTTGTTAAATGTTTGACTTAGTCAAGTTACAAGTTAGTTTTAAACTCAAACCACTAATCATGACCCATGGTATTCATCTGCAATATGGCCTATTTATATGTGAATTTAAACTTACATACACAAGCGTGGAGATGGATCAAATCCCTTTTGTATTCAAAATATAGCTTTGCATTATGACTTGATCGTTGTGTTTGGTTAATAAGTCCAAATTTAATATGGATTTAAGTCAATTTGAGCAGTCTTTCCTTTCTTAGTAAAAATTAATTGTATTGGTTGAGTGTCACTTTTATCTAATAAGTATGTTTGGAAAGGTTTCTACTTTGTTACATGGGCTAGTTCTAGAGTTTTCACTCTTATAGTATGGAATATTTTTTTGTTTCCAGTGTGTATGATTCTTGGAGTTGGCCAAAGTTCTTTTCTATTCATATTTGGTTGCTCCATCAAAAATCACAACCCTAGCATTTTCTTCTTATATTCTCTCTTCAATCCCTATTTATATTATATTCTCATTGAACTTATTAGAATAAAATGTTATTTCTTGTTATCCATCATTCACCTACCAAATTTCTAATGAGGATAAACTAATTTTTAATATCACTAATTATAGAAAAAAAACTGTCAAAAAACCTTAGTATATGGAGCTTGCTATATGTTTTTAGTAAACTTCCGTTTATCTCCTTCTTTTTCCCCTTTTTTTAGTTTTTTGAATTAAAATTTTGTATAGTTTGGAGAATAAACTAATTTTATAAATGTGATAGATTTTCTATTTAAATTTTTGAAAATGGTTGTAACACTTAATATTTATGAATACAAGTAAATTACATGTTATTTGTTTTCTTTCAAACATTTACATATACAAGGGCTTAATAGTTAAGAGCATGAGTACATATACAGTTTGGGTGGGCATCAATGGTTAAGAGCACTTGTTTCTTCCCTTCAAAAAGAGAAAAAAATTCTTGATCCTTTGTTCCACAAACAGAAATTCTTAATCCTTTACTAGAAATTAGATAATAATAATTAATAATAATAATAATATTTATATACCAAATCCTCTATAAACAATATCCTAAAAACAATATCCTCACTGCTAATCATACATAATTCAAAAATCTTTTTTATTAGAATTTAATTATTTCTTATAATATTTTTCTAAAATTGATGTAAGATAAAATTATATGCACTTCTCATAATATTTACCTATTTACCATAATTTATTTAATTGGCTATTTAAATTAGACTTTGTTTAAACTTTATAAAAAAATTTAATGTTATACACATGTCAAGATCATGCTGAAAGTTGGTCCAGAAATATTAAATATTTTTTAAAAATTCCATGTTCATTTTTATTAACAGGTTGTCAATAATATCTATGGCTTCCTAAAGAATTCCTAGAGATCTGCTTGTTTGTATACTGGTTGGAACTTTCTCGGAAAAGTGTGGTTCTCTCATTTATTCTATTAATTTACTGGTAGTGGATTAATTTAACTTTATTGTAATATTATATTAAGTTGATGACTGTGGATGACTACTTCATGGACTTGATCGATAAGGATAGGATTGTTTGCTGATGAAGTTCAGGCTATACAGAGAGATTGAGCTCATGATCAGTTAAAGACCTATCTGCACAACCCAAATCAGCTTCAACAACAGAGCAATGCCATCCCAATAAAACGCTTGGATGGTCTGAAGTCCGACTCTTCGGCTTTGCTTTCAGAAATGGTGTAACGATTATCCAGCTTTCCAGATTATTCTACGCAAGAAAACTTCAAAGAATAACGTAAATTTCATCTGATATTGCAGCCCCTTTCTTTGTTTTTCAATCGATTTCTAATGATATATTCTCAGTCATTTCATTTTCTGCAATTCCAGATTTCGTAGAAGATGATGTTAATTTGTTTATTCGCGCTGCTATTATCCCCCTTTTGATTAGAAAGATCGCTTGATTTGACTGAAATCCACGGTGTCTACGCATTCCCATTCTTTTCTGTACTTGTTCAAGAGTTTCAGCAATTCTTTGGATTTTTCCCTTGCTCTCTCACTACACCCAGTCTGAACTAAGACCAGCAGCTTCTGCAAGGCGCAAGCCTGGAGAGCCTCCGCCACGAATGAGCAGTCGGAGGAATGCTGGCAAAGAGTCCAAAGAATCAATACGGCCGACTCGTTTGCCCAGTCCGAAACCCTCAGCATTATCCTGACAGTAACAGGAACGGTTAGGGCATGGGAAAGAGCAGCCAAGCGGCCATCGGCGCAATTGATTAAAACATTCAAAGCTGCTAGGCCTCTCTCACACAGGTCTCTGTTGGAGGCTGAATCTGCAAGAATCTCCACCAGGAGAGCAACAGCCCCGGCCTCTACAAGCTTTACGCGAAATTTTCTCCCAGTTGCAGCAATCTTCAAAATGACAGAAATGCTGGCCTTGGTGGCCGCTGGGCAGATGGATTCTCTGAGAAGTTGCACAAGACTTTCTGCTATTCCCTCCCAGCGCGCTATTCTTTCCCGCGAGCGGTTATCACCTGAGATTTCTTGGAGAATCGCCACGGCATTTTGCTTTCCTTGGGGATTTCCGTGAACAAGAATGTGTATAATGCAGCGCAAAGAATCGGCAGAAGTAAGCAATTCTCGGACCTTTTCGTCTGCATCTGTGACCGGCAAAATCACGCCAAGCGTTCCCAGCGCCTCGTCGCAAATGTCAACAGCGTGCTGCAATCTGTTCAGCGCCTGGACGCTGTGCGCGGCAAAAACAGACGCCAGAACGCGAAGCGCATTGGAAGAGGCGACGCGTCTTCGGTTCCTGTCGCTTTCCTTCGCCAAGGCTCTCAGCCTCTGGATTGCTTCCCGCGATTCGATCTCTGATAACAATTCTTCGATCTGAGCCGAAGTGGGCGGCACCTTTGGGGTTGGTATTCTCTCGATTCCACTTGCACTGTTGGCCACGCACCAATCTTGAATCACGCGACGAACCGTGTGATTTGGAATCATTTCTTGATTTTGAAGAACTTGTTTTGTAATAGGGCATATGTTTTTCCCTGCATCCAACCAGGTTTCGATACTCTCGCGATCATAAGTAATTCCTGTGCAGAGAGTTACAGGATCCTTCATCAGCTCTAGAGAGATTGGGCATCTCAGATAATTCGGGACTGTGACATCCAGCTCCTTCATTCCGCCGCGCATTTTGAAAACCCACAACAGCTTCACTGCAAACTTCTCAAACAATTCGATCCTCACTCTGAATTCCTTGAGAAGTTTGCAAGGCAAGGCAAGGCAAGGCAGAGGATTGGCATTATAAATACTGGTGTACGAAAAATTCAAATCTTATAATTATAAAATAAACACAGTCAAATGTCAAAGATTTGATCGGCGCCGAAAGGTCGGAAATCGGGGCGACAATTTCAAATCAACGGTCAAACTACGGGATTCATGCGTCCGCTTACCCCGTCAAAGATTTGATTGAACGGTTGGAAATCATTCATGCCACAGAGTCCGTTAGACAGTTCATGCCAGAGAGTTAGACAATTTCATGGGTGTTTCGAAGGCTTCCACGTTCAAACATTCATGCCAGAGCGTTAGTTAGATAATTTCAAATCAACGGTCGCCAATGATAAAAACAAGTACCACCGAAGACGGCGGAGGTCATCTGACAAAACGATGGCCAAACGCAGCTAACGACGGACAAAGGTGATTTCCTTGTTTTCCTTGTTTATTTAAAAAAAATGAATTTTTCCATGATAGGAATTTGGTTTGATTATAATTTTAGATTTTGGTTTAATTATAATTTTAGATGGTTACCATTATTCATTTTAATCTAAAAATAATTAAATATTTATTATTATAATTGGATTTTGTAATATTAGTGGTTACTTTTTACAATTAAATTAATATATTAATTTAAAATGATTCACCTTAAATTAAACACAAAAAATATTTTTAATAATTACATAATCAAAATTTTAAAATATGTTACATTATCATAAAATTTATTGTTGTAGTTGGTGATTGTATGGAGAGGCCCTCTATAACTCAATATGGAGTAAATCTCGCATAAAA
>APFE031595476.1:9153-20828 GCA_000404065.3 Pinus taeda | reverse complement strand
AAATAATTATATATATTAAACGGTAACCACTATAGAATGGCCGAGGGCAGAGCAATAGTTCAGACGGTATTCCCGGGATCGATTCTTGCTGAGTCGGTGTCTCTTGTGAGAAAGGAGAAGCCAAGGTCGTCGCCCCATAATGTGGTGGTGCGGATGATTGCCAGCGCAGTGAATCTCGTCGATCCCCTCTACTTACGCTACAACTTCCTTGGGCACTTCGAAGGCAAGGGCGCAGTGCACGGCTCAAAAGGAGGCGGCGTTGGGGATGAGGTCATGATTTCTCCCTTCGGCACTTTCACTGGGGTTTTCGATGGCCATGGCGGACCGGAGGCCTCTCTGTCTATGCGAAATAATTTCTTCAAACTCTTCGAAAGTTTGAAACCCGACAGCTTCGTGCTTGAGTATGATCACTCGAGGGTTTCCAAGCCCTGGGCATCGCTGCCTAGGCCTCTGTTTGTGACAGATCTAGCAGCATTGCCCAGCCGCGAATCTCAGTCTCGTGTGGAATATCAGGAAAACAAGGTGAGCACAGCGGAAGAGGTCCAGATTTCGAGCTCCGCCCTGGCTGAAGCGAAGCAGGTCTCTGCTGATGCAAATATAGTGGAGCTTCCAGCGCCTGAAGGATGGTCAAAGAAGTCTATGGCCGCCATTCCTGTGAGGAGCGAAGGGCCGCGCGAGGTGTTTCAAGAAGTGACGGCACAAAATATATTCACTTGGAATATTATGAAGGTGGGCTTCGCGAATTTCAGACGTCTGGACTTATCGCCTGAACTGTTTGACGAAATGTCTGAGCGAGATGAAACGTCTTGGAATGCCTCGTTTCAGATCCAGATCAAGCTCCTCTCAGGAAAAACTCTGCTACATTGGGTTGGCTCTCAGGATCTCGTGAGGGACCTTATGCATGCGCTGGAACTTAAGCTGGGAATTCCCTCTGAAGCTCAACGACTTCTCCACGAAGGTAAACAACTAGAGGATCTCTACCCCCTTTCTTTCTACAGCATTAAAAGAAATGCCTCCATTATCCTTTCCCTTCGATTGAGAGGGGGAGCGGTAGGACAATCATCCTCAGCCAAGGCATTCTCATACAAGGATGTTGTCCATACACCGAAGCAGGAAAAAACAGTTCCACCAGTTCAGGCTTCCAAACCTTTTCTGGTGGACAAACTTGAGGAGACTCCCTCCATTGAAATAGTGCATCCATCACTGGATGAGAAAACCCAACATTTTGCAGAGCATGGTATTATTTGCAGGCTCAATGGGTTGTGGCCACAGACAGCAGACCTCTACCAGTGGATCCACTCTAACTGGACCAACAATTGCAAGGTTTTGTTATGCTCAAAGGGCTTTTTCATAACGGTGTTCGCTTTTGACGAGGACTACCAAAAAGCTCTAAAAGCAGGGCCTTGGTTTTGGGGCTCAGCAGGTTTATTCCTCATCCCCTGGTTCCCAGACTTCGATCCATCTACGGCAATCATCACCAAGCTCCCAATCTGGGTCAGACTTCCTAATCTCCCAGCTCATCTTTGGCACTTTGCTGTATTCCAAGGGATCGGCAACTCCCTAGGTCGCTTCCTAGACACAGACATTTCTAGAGGGGAAAAAGGCCTATATACCTTTGCCAGAATATGTGCAGAAATAGACATCAGCAAAATTCTTCCGGACAAGATCAATCTCAAAATTGGAGACTTTCATTGGACTCAGAATTTGGATTATGAGAATACAGCTTTCCGTTGCCGCAACTGCCATCTCACAGGGCACCTTCAGAGCTCTTGTCCCTCGAATCCCGCCCCAAAAAAGAAAGTCAATCATAAGCAGAAATCCAAAATCTGCCTCATGACCCTCCCCCCATGGATGATTTCTATTTCAGCTCGGATGAAGAGGAGGAGAATGAGGAAGATTTGGAGACCAAGACAGCGCAGGATCCGCCCTCGGCTGACCCTGAGGATTTATCTGTCCAGCCAATCTCCCAGAAAAGGAATCATGAATCCTCTACCTCGGATTTAGATAAGGAAAACTCTCAATCAACCCAGCTCAATTTGAAAATCACACTAGTTCAGCAGTGCCCTCCTGAATGGGTCAAAGTTGGGAAAAAGAAAGGAAAGAAATTCCGCATAGTTGATCCCTCCCATGTTGGGTAGAATCATATGCTTTGTTTGTTCTCTGGTTCTTCTAGTTACTTCCTGTTGTGTTCTTCTCTCTTCTCTTCGCTTCTAGGAGCCGAGGTGGATTGTCTATCCTTTCCGGCTACCCATGTTATTGTTTCTCTTGGCTCTGCCTGTTTCCAGGCTTGATTGTACTATACTTTTTCCTTTTTTAATAGATAAAAAAAAAAAAAAAAAAAAAAAAAAAAAAAAAAATTAAGTAGGGTCTTGCAACATCACTGCATATCTTCTTCAAATTTATTTCCATTAAGGTGGCTAAGGATTTGTACTTTATCATTCCAAATCTCTCTAATAGCTTCACAACATATTTTCCTTGAGAAAGGAAAATCTCTTCGGGTCTCTGCTAAACCTCTAATCCCGGGAACTAATGCATCATACCAAGATCCTTCATCTTAAACTTAGAGGTTGGGTCTCTCTTACACTCGATCATCAGAGGTTGACTGCCTATTAAGAATAGATCGTCAACATAAAAAACCAAAATCAAAGGCATACCTTGGACCACTTTTAAGTAGAGTTTAGGGTCAACACTGCTTCTCGTGGATCCAAGCTTCACTAGGTAAATGTCAATGCAGGCATAACAAGCCTTGGGGGCTTGTTTCAAACCATATAATTCCTTATTCAACCTACAAACATGAGTCTTCTTGCCCTTTACCTCAAATCCTTGATGTTTCTCAACATATAATTCTTCTTGTAGTATTCCATGAAAAAATTGTGTCCTTACATTCATCTGGTGAAGGGTCTATCATTGACTAGTAGCAAGGGAAAAAATCGATCTAATGGTGGTGTAGCGAGAAATAGGTGAAAATATGTCAACATAATCTTCTCCCTCTTTCTGGGACAATCCTCCAGCCACAAAAGTTTCCTTGTACTTTTCAATTCTTCCATAAGCTCCATGTTTGATCTTGTGTAGTCATTTTGAGGTTACAATGAACTTTCCTTTAGGTCTTAAAACAAAATCCCATACATCATTCTTCATAATGGATTCAAACTCTTCATCCATGGATTATTTCTTTCTCTAAAGGTCCCTTTGGCAATAATATGTCTATCAACAACATGTAATGTATCACGAAGCCACAATGGTCTCTCCCTGGCAGGGGGATCACTTGGAGGAGGATCCAAGGGGTCCATTGGCTCCATGGGATCATCATCAACTTCTTTCTCCGGTTCGAGCATAGAGGCACCTTCTAGTAGGTCGATATCATTATCTTTCTTCTCCATTGGAGGAGGAAGGTCTCTTGTTTTTCCACGGGAAACATATTCATCAAAGGTTACATCCCTGCTAAACTCAATATTCCTTTGGCTAGATATATATATTCTACATTCTTTAGAATTTCCATAATACCCAACAAATGTACATTTCTTTCTAGTGGCTTCTAGCTTTTTCCTTTTATCCTTCAACACATGAAAGTATACAGGGCAACCAAATAACCTGAGATGTCTATTGTCAGGCTTCACAACTATGAACATTTCTTCAGGAATCTTGTTATCCAGAGATTTATGAGGAACCTTGTTTCGTACATAGACTGTTGTATTTGTTTCTTTTCCCCAGAGCAACTTCGGTAAATTTTAATCATGGAGCATGGCTCGGGAAACTTCTACGATCGACCTATTCTTTCTTTCAGCCAATCCATTGAATTTGAGATTGTAAGGTCTGATAGTATCCTTCTTGATACCTTCCTTCCTTCAGAAGTCAATGAACTCATTTTAAGTGTACTCTCCACCATTGTCGGACCTGGAGAACTCAATTTTATTTCATATTTGACTCTTTATCGGTGCCCCGAATTCCTTGAACATATAAAAAGCCTCATCCTTATGCTTGAAGTAGTATATCCATGGCTTCCTATAGAAGTAATCAATAAATATTATGTAGTAGATATGGCCACCAAAAGAGTGCATTGGCATGGGTCCACATAGGTCATAATGAATGAGTTGAAGAATATCATTAGTCTTGTTCATGTTAGAGGGGAATAGTCCCCTTGTCTTTTTTTCACTTGCACACCCTTGAGATACTCAATCATGACTAACTTAAACATTAGACATCCCATAGAATAACTTCTTCAACTTCAGTAGGGCTTCATAACGTAGATGTGACAATTTTCGGTGCCGTAGCTCACATATCAAATGAGTTTATACACTAATTTAACATTTCATAAATATAATATTAAAATTAAATTATTATTATTATTATGCCAAATGAATTTGCACACTAATTTAGTATTTCATAAATATAACTTTAAAATTAAATTATTAAATTATTATTATTATATTTATGTAGGAATATTTTAAATTATTAAAATGAAATATTTGTGATATAAAGTTTGTAATATATTCAAGATACGAAAACGAGCTGCAATAATTTCATTAGTCTAAAATCATTTATTTATTGTTGTGACTTTACTCATTTTACACGTAGGATGTGACATTTAACTTAATATGAATTTTTAAATTGTAATGAAGTATTTGTGATGTAAATAGCGACTCCTATTTCAGACCATATAGCATTTTAAATGCGGCCTAACATGGCCACTCGATACCCCGATATAACACGCCGCCATGCCACTACCATTGAAAAAAAACAGAGATCAATATACTCTGAGTATCGAGCGACCATGTGAGGCCGCATTTAAAATGCTATAGGGTCTAAAATAAAAGTTGCCGTAATGTTTCATATTATTGGGCAATTGAGTTTGAAATAGGACATTGAGTTCGAATAGTTTACTCATTTATATATTTTTTTAAATAATTTATTTATGAGATTGCTTGTTGGTGATTTAAGTTCGTACTTCAAGCTATTCCTACATCATTTAGATTGATACCCATCACATTGTCAGTTTATAATTGAATAATTTTAATGAGATTTTTAAAAGATTAATTGTTTGAGTTTTAATGGTATTTTGGAAAGTAAATTTTATTTTCAAAGTTAGAATAATTCTAATAAATTAATTTATATTTTAATTAATAATAAGTAATATAATTATCTTTTTCCAGGTAGGCATTGACTTTTGTTATCAAACATTTCGAATATTTTGAGACGTAAGGGTTACTTCCCGGGTGGGAGTGTTCTACTTTTGTTATCAAACATTTCGAATATTTTGAGAGGTAAGGGTTACTTCCCGCGTGGGAGTTTTTATTTTTATGGTTTGAGTTGTTGTTTTAGTTTATTTTGGTGGGTTTTTTCATAGATATTGTAGTTTTATGCTCTTTTGTAATTGTAATAATGTATATATCATTTTAGACTTATTTAACATGAATTTATCATGTGTCTAGAGGGATTAAATTTCTCTAGGTACAAATCTTTTTTTGTGTGTATAATTTGAGGAAAGATTTTTACTTCGAGGGATTTGATCCCTCTCCGAGCATGATAGATCCGGTGTTAGATGGATTTAAGCTAGTTCTAGTTGAAGGTAGCAATATCACATTTTTAGATTATCATTATTATGTATGTTTAATATAAAATTCAAAATCCTCATTATGTTTTCATTGCTTGGCATGACCATATCATTCTCTTGTTTATTTTGGTCCGTGCTTCTTTCTTTGAATGGTTTGTAAATCTTGGATACTTTGAGTGGTTTGTGTGTTTATCTATTTGGATTTGGATGGTAATGTTTCTGAATGTTACAGTTGTTGTGTTATATTTTTATATGTGTATATAATTGTTTATTAGTAATTAGTTCGTGATGAAGAAGGGAGACAATCTTGTCAATAGTTTGCAGTAGGATCCATATTGCACATCTATTTCATTTAATTTTAGGTATCACAACTTTTGACAACTAATTAATTCTAAATAGTGTTCCTATAAATATTACAAAATATATCTTGAAGAGTAGTTTTAATAATTCACTGCGTCAAGATTACTCCTGAAATAATTTGTTTCTTTGTTTATGCTTGAAATAATTTATTTCCTTCAAAAATATTTTGATGATTTTTTTTATCTATAATATATTTTGCAAAATCAAGAACTAATGTATTTTTGAATTTTTTTTAATGAGTGGCCACTTTTATAAAATCTTTACATTATTTGTTTCTCCAAACAATATCACATATCCTTCAAGAATATCTTGATTTGTTTTGATGTTTATAAAATGCATTTTCCTCTTATAAATATTTTGAATACATTGTTGTATGCAATTACTCTATTAGAAATTTTGAATATATGTAATTGTCTCTTAGTAATTAGTTGGTGATGAAGAATGGAGATGATATTGTCAAGGATTAATTTGCACTTTGCGGGAGGATTGATTTTGCACATCTCTTTCATTTTAAATCTAGGTAACCAATAGTTTCCCTCTACGTATTATTAAATATATATATTTTTTAATAATCTACAATGTCAGGATTACAACATCTAATGAATATGTTGCAAACAATCAAATAGGATTAGAAAATGACATCTACGTTGAAATCAATGCATCTTACACAAGACATCAGATGATATTAAAATCAACATCTACATTGAAATCAATGTGTCTAGTGAAAGCAATCAAATTGGATTAGAAATCCACATCTACACTCAAATTCATGTGTGTAGTGCAAGCAGTAAAATAGGAATAGAAATCCACATATACACTAAAATCCATGCATCTAGTGCAAGCAATTTTAACCCTGTACGGAAGGGGAAAATTACAAGATCACCTAAGATCACTGATTACGAAGAACAAGGCAGATCTCACCTTCCAACTCCCACGAGATCTATCCTTCACATTTATAGATCTATCCTAATGATGAGCCAAGGTGGATGGCTTGAAAGGTCGATTCTAAAAATAATGGATGTGATAATTCCAGAAGAAAATTCCACACACAATGAAATAGGATTAGAAATCCAAATCTACATTGAAATCAATGCATCGAGTAATCAAATATAAATAGAAACAAACATCTACACTAAAATCAATGCATCTAGTGAAAGCAACCATATAGGATTAGAAATCATCATCTACATTGAATTCAATGCATTTAGTGCAAGAAATCTTCTTACCTCCCTCCCCCATCCATCTAATCTTGAAAATTATTTTAATAATTTACAGTCTCAATATTAACAACATCTAATCCATCTAATGGAAGCAATCAAATAGGATTAGAAAGCAACATCCACATTGAAATCAATGCATATAATGCAAGCAATCAAATAAGATTAGAAACCAACATCTACACTAAATTCAAAACATGTAGTGCAAGCAATCAAATATAATTAGAAATCAACATCTAGCACAAGCAATAAAATAAGATTAGAAATCAAGCAATCAAATAGGATTAGAAATCAACGTCTAAACTAAAATCAATGCATTAGTGCTAGAAATCAAATATAATTAGAAATCAATATCTACACTAAAATCAATGCATCTAGTGCAAGTAATCAAATAGGATTAGAAATCATCGTCTACACTGAAATCAATGCATATAGGACAAGAAATAGTCTTCCCTCTTTCTCCCCTCCATCTATATCTATATCTCCCTCCATCCCTGCTTTTTTGGCTCTCTATCTCACCCTCCCGAACACACACACACACTCTCTCTCCATATATATCTATCTCTCCCTCCCTCCCTCTATCTCTCTCGCTTCTTCCCTTTCTTCACCTCCCATATATATCTTTATCTCCCTCTACCTCTCCTTTGTCTCTCTATATCACACCCAAAACCACACTCTTTCTCCATTTATGGATATATTTTCCTCCCTCTTCCTCTCTCTCCCGAGTCTATCTCTTTCTCCATTTATGAATATATTTTCCTCCCTCTTCCTCTCTCTCCCCTGTCTATCTCTCTTCCCTCCTACTCTCCTCTTTCCCTCCCTCTCTATCTCCCTTATCACTCCCTCTCTCTCTCTCTACCTTTCTCTCTCTATGTATTTCTTCTTACATCCCTTTCTCTTTCCCTCCAACTCCCTCTCTCTCCCCCCCTCTCTCCTTCTCACTCTCACGTTCTCTCTCTATTCCTTCCTCTCTCTCCCTTTCTCTCTCACCTCCCTATGTCTCTCTTAGTCCCCCTCTCTCTTCACCCTCCAACCCTCCATATCTCCCTTATCACTCCCTCTATTTCTCCACCTCTATGACTTTATGTCTTTGTATATATATATCGAATTGAATATCATATTAAATTTAATATTGTATTAATCTAAGGTTTTTAAATTTAATAGTATTAATATTAGATTTAATAATGTATTTTATGGCATGATAAAAAAAAATTATAATAAAACTACATCAAAATAATATTTTCAAATATTAGAACGTTGATGTGTAAAAATTTATGTTTTTAAAGACTTTAATATATCCATAAGATATGGTTTTTCCCATTCCTTTTACAAATATTTAATCAAAAGAAACCTTAAAAGATTTTCAAGTAGGATTTTCCATTTTTTGTGTGTTGAATTAACTTTTTCCTTTAATTTAAGAGATGCTATTAGCTTTACTAGATGAGTAAAGATGTTTAATATTTTATCTAATTTGAAATTTTAATGTGGTAAAAAATTTTGTTAAAGTAAAATTTATATTCCTTCAAGATTCATGGGTATATGATACATGAACTATTAAATGCATGAGATAATTTATTAATCCATTCAAATCATATAGCAATAATTACATAAATAAATAATTATTAAAGTTTACTATATATAAATTAGATTCCAAACTAAGTTTAATATTTTCGGCTCAATATTAATAAAGAAATATATTTTTACCTTTATCTTCTTAAAAGACATGCAAGCTAAACATGACCTATCCTACACATCTGATTGTCAAATACACATAGAGACACAATTAATGTAAAAACTGTTGTTTTATTTTCTCTTTAAAAAAATGTAATATGATTATTAATTTAAATTAAAACTGGGCTTTAGCTTTCTTATTTAAGAAAAATGTAACAAGAATATGCGAGCACAAACAGAGCTGGTAATTGAATTCGGTTTTAGAAAACCATTACTTCGGTCGTTTTTATGAATATTTTAAATGAAATGATTCGATGATCATTTTATGAATATTTTAAATGAAATGATTCGATGATCATTTTATGAATATTTTAAATGAAATGATTCGATTATTCAAGTTTGAACACTGGTACGAGATTCGATTTGATATCTTACCAACTGTGTCCTAGCAGTGATGACTTTCCGAAATTTGACCTCCCTCGGATCGTGCCTTCATCCAGTGGCCCCGCTGGCCATGGATGACCATTTAGTTGTTGCAAGCCCCTCGCGCTGTTATAAAATTTGTTTTTCACATTCAACTCTCGTGTGTCATCTGCCTTCCGTTGGTCTTCCTCTCAATTTGATCCCCATGGATGTTGGAGCTTTGTTTTGGTATCCTCTGCTCTTCGGGATCACTGCTGTCATCTTCTTGGTTTTGGATTTGTGGAGGAGGAAGGAGTACTACAGGCTTCCTCCGGGTCCTGCAGGATGGCCGATTGTGGGAAATCTGTTGCACTTGGGTAACAAGCCGCACGAATCCTTTTTCCACCTTGCTCAAAAATACGGACCGCTAATGAGCCTCTCTTTCGGAATGAAAACCACAGTGGTGGTCTCCTCTTCCGCCATGGCAAAGGAGGTTCTCAAAACCCATGACCACATATTCGCAGGCCGGACCATCACACAGGCATCCAAGGCTCTTTCCTACTACAAGAATTCCATCGTTTTTGCCCAGTATGGATCTCACTGGCGAATGCTGAGACGTGTATCTAATACCGAACTCTTCTCTGTGAAGAGGCTGGAAGCTCTGCAACACCTCCGAAAAGGTCAAGTAAATCGAATGATTTATGAGATTTTTCAAGATGCCGCGAAAGGAAAGTGTGTGGATATTGGACGCATTGTCTTCCAGAGCTCGTTTAATCTCCTAGGGAACTTGATCTTCGGTAAAGACGTGTTAGATCCTCAGTTCTCTCGAGCTTCTCAAGAGTTGAAGGACACCATTTCGAAACTGATGGAGATTCACGCGTCTCCCAATCTGGCGGACTTTTTCCCCTTCCTTCACTGGTTCGATCCCCAGGGCGTGTACCGTAATACGGGAATCTATTTGAAAAGATCTTATGATGTTATCGATAAATTCATGGAGGATCGTCTGGCCACCAGATCAGGAGAAAGCAGTGATAGAAGTTACAGTGAAAAGGATCTGTTGGACGTTCTACTGGATATGAGAAGCGACGAATTTTCTCTCACCCATATCAGAGGCTACTTAACTGTAAGTCTTTCGTTGCTTATTTACAATTTTACTGTAAGAGTTAGAAGCTGGTTCCTTTCTCTATGTTTAATGCCTTGTTGTTACAGGACCTATTTGGGGCCGGAAGCGATACAACCGCAGCGACAATAGAATGGGCGATGGCAGAACTGATCCGTAATCCGGAGAAGATGAAACGAGCCCAAGCCGAATTGGACGAGGTAGTCGGGCGCCATCGAATGGTTGAAGAAAGTGACGCAGAACGTCTCCCTTATCTGCGAGCAGTGGTCAAAGAAGTGTTTCGATTGCATCCCGCCGTTCCTTTTCTCATCCCTCACAGAGCCGACGAGCGTTGTGAGATTGGGCGGTTCGTGATACCGAAGCACAGCCAGATAATCGTCAATGTGTGGGCGATCGGGAGGGACCCTTCGATCTGGAAGGAGACCTCGAAATTTATGCCAGAGAGATTTCTTGACAAGGAGATGAGCAGTGTGGAGTACAGGGGACAAAACTTCGAGCTGATTCCGTTCGGGGCAGGGCGGAGAATGTGCGTGGCGCTTCCCTTGGCCAGTCGGATGGTCCATCTGTTGCTGGCGTCGCTCCTACATTCATTTGAGTGGGCACCTCCCAAGGGCGCGAGTGCCGAGCAGGTGGATATGGCGGAGAGGTTTGGAATCACACTGGTTAAGGCGCTACCATTGGCCGCGATTCCTACGCCACGCCTGCCCTCTGAAATGTACTGCTTTTAGTTTATAGCGTCGTCTCCCGAGGCGGAGGAGGATTTGCCGGGACGGTAAAAAGTGATCTGAAACTGGCTCAAAAAATTCAATAAATCTCAGCTCAAATAATTTATTAAATTTGGTGGAAGAAGTGTTTTAATCATGTTTTTATAGTAAAAATAGATTCTGCATCATAAAAAACTTCTGAACATCTAAAATTTTGAAATTTAATAACTATAACATGGAGTTACAAAAATCCTGCAAGAATTTATCAAAATACTGCTTAGTTTATATTAAAACTCACTCAATTATGGTTACTTGTGGAACAATTTTTTATGTTAGAAATTTTTTATGGAATATTATATTAAAAAACATGTTTTTTTGTTTTTTTTTAATTTGGATCTTTTATAATAAGAAGAAATAGTTGTGATTTCACATTGTTTACAATATATTTTTGAGTGTATAAATAAATTTAACACTTTAAATAGGTTAAACTTATAAGTGATTTAATCACTCAATTTTTATAAATTAAACAAATTAAACTTAAGATTTTTAAAAATCTCTACTCAACTTTTAACAAAATTGAACATTTTTTTTCCTTAGAAAAGGCATTTCATTTATTAGTTAACTTTTAATACCTTAAATTAATCAAGTTT
>APFE031595475.1:93503-109980 GCA_000404065.3 Pinus taeda | reverse complement strand
TAGGGTCCAATTTTTTTTTTTTTTTTTTTTGGGGCTTCCTATTGAGGGAAATTTTCCCCTAGGGCTTTTGGGTTGAAATCGTAGCAGACTGAAAGTTGTCTAAACAGAGAAACACACATTCACACAACCATTATGCTATTATAAGAAAATTCTATGGTAATAGGGGCGTACCTTAGGTCCTACATTTGAGAAGGTCCTTTAGGATCCAAACCCTTCTTCAAGTTCCTTTTGCTCCTTTTTCCTGCAAAACAACCAATTCCAAAGAACACAACAGTATATGGACAAAAACTTATAAATAAATCATCTTCATGTCATAAAGAGAGGTAATTAGTTATAAACTTTAAACAACCATTCACATATGAATTCGAACATGAACATCATAAACATAAAGAGGATTTGTATGAGGAACCAAGACATGTTTCTTTTATTATAGACAAATAAAATGCATAAAAGGAATAATTTCACCTAAGTAACCTTTCGCAGGCTCCAAGAAAAGCTTCCTTCCGGATCCATCTAGGCTCAAGCCTTTAGCAAACTCCTTCCATGACTTACTCCATGATGTCATAAGTAGTGGATGAACATCAACACACAAGGAAATAAGGGTTTCATGTACAAATGGGGGAAGTGCAGAAGGCACAAGGGTCTTCAGACCTGGTCAGGAGAAAAATCTTAGTATAATAACCTTTCTCTCTCATCTCTCCTCCTTTAGGCCTTCCCTTTGAGGTCTTTTTATACCTCTCCCAAAGTAGTTTTTTAGTTGGGAGTTGGTTGGGAATAGTTGGGCCACGGGCACTAACAGTTGATCAGTAGGTAAAACCCACGATCTCCGCCCGAAATTAAGGAGTTTTATATTTTTTTAAGTGGTTTAATACATATACACGGGTTGGGTATATGCCTACCCGTGTAAACATGCGTTTAACTTGGGGCAATGTCACGTATAAGGGATAAAACACTATTTTTTAAATTTTGGACCAGTTCTGGAAGGAGGGGTTGCCCTAGGCCATGTGTGTAGCATCACAAACCATAAGAGTGATATTTGGAGCTATAACAGATGCCCCCTAATACATGAGGTCAGAAGGGGTACATGATAGCCGAAATGTATTAAGAAAGTACATGGAAAGGGAATCTGTCAAAAACCAAGGAGAGCTTCACCAGAATTCAGCCTGCCAAGCCACAAAAGGAGATCAGAAAGAAACACTGTCTGAGGTGGCCATACGCATGCTCAGAGAAAGCAAAGCATGTCCACATATCAAGTACAAGCGGATCCACTAAGTATACAAGTATAAATGACTGGAAAATACATAATGGATCATCTAATCATGATCGAACAAGTACATGCCTGAATATCACATATAAGACTGTCAATGATGCTGAAAAATGCAACGAATCACTGATATCAAAGACTGATCCCAAAAGGTACCAACTGAACATGATGGAAAAGGATGGTACTACAGTGCAAACTCAGGTGCCAGCACATATATGGTGGAGTGGTATCAACTAGCGGCAACAAGAGCAACTGTCAAGTGAACCAATGAACGCTGATACAACCTGAGGTCTTCACCGACCGTCGTGGTACATTTCTACACCATGGGAATAAATGATCTGAAGTCGACCATGTGAGAAATCGTTTGATTACCGGTCATTGATGTATACCATTAACAAACGCGAGACTACTCACCGACAATGATAATGAGCGTCAAGGTACCCAGTATAATCCAACAAGTGTGAATAGATGAGCTGGAGTCGAACACCTGTAAGAATCTATCGATCAAGAGACAATGATGGTTTCCCACTGTCGATAGTGAAGGATATGCCACTAATGACTACAAACCCCAAGGCACTACCAAATGGACTCTAGATCTTTACCGTAGAGAAATGAATCGGAGTCGATAGGGAAAGATCCGCTAGAAGGAAGGCATTAAGGCATCCTTCATCAATCTAGTGCGAGTGTAACTTGTAGGCCAATAATGTGGAAGGAATCGGATGAAAGAGATGTAGTAACCCAACCGAAGTATGTTTCCAGCGTACACAAGATGTGGCTAGCGCACGACAGAAACCCTCTGAACCAACCAATAATGAAAGCTGACACAGAGACGAGGTATCCACCGATAGGGTCAAATGGAAACCAAGGTACTGCATGACTCCCAATGTGTGATAATGTAAGCTGATTTCGAACACAAGGGAAACCACTCAGTCAAAGACCCATGATACTGATCGATGCTGAGCACAAGGTGACCTATCAATAATGAAAATAGGGCCAGGGTGCAGCTCTAGGCCTATCCCCAGAGCAAGATGTAATCATCAATAAGGACAAGACCTGCCAGCAAGAAGTCCATGGAGGCCTTCTCAAACTGGCACGAGTAAAGGACCAATATAACTGATGTGATAATAGACATGACACTGACAACTAGGGATGGCCGACTGAGAAAATGAGTCAAGGGACACCGTAGAGAGGCCGACTCAAGCTAACTTCCCTTGAAAAAAAGCACGACTCAATGTGACTAAGTGGCAGCATATGATGAATCTATATAAGTTCGTCATGCAGGAGGCACGAACGAACCCTCCATATGATTGGAAGAGATAACCAATTAGGGGAGAACTGACTCAATAACAAGGTTGAGGCGTACCTAAGTCAAACTAAATCCCACCCAAACGGAGGAGACTTGTTTTGAGTGCTTTGTTCAAGGGTGACATGACTGACTCTAGCTGCCAACAATAAATGGAAATACTATACCGTTCCCACTCTTTTTGGAATATTTATTTTTTTGTCTTTTTTTGTTAAACTTGAAAAAGAAACAAAAGAATGCTATGGTATAGTGGAAAGAATGAATGTCGGTGAAACAGATGATCTAGTTCCTGGGAATGGAACGTTCCTATGCTCAATGCAGGGAGGTGAAAATTGGTCAGTGACACTCAAAGGTGCATTCCTTCCACGAGTCAAGGTGTGCCAAGTTGCAGAAGTCAAAGGTAAGCAAGGTTGATTTTGTAGTCGTCATGGTCAAAAGTTGGCTTAAACACGAGTCCAAGTGAAGCTGGCTCTAGGCCAAGAGGTGCAAGTGGTCAACATGCAATCCAGTGGTACAACTCAACACAAAGGAGCCTCTAGGGTATAAGGCCAGAACAAAGCGAAGAAACTAAGAGGAATGAGTCTTCAACGCATAAGTCATGGTAGGACTACAGAGGACTCCCGAGCCTACTCAAATTGGAGCAGCATGGGCAAAAAATGTCAGTGAGGTGCTAAATACAATGCCCATGTAAAGGATGGCTCTACCGTCATGTCATGATTTCAAAAATCGGCAAGTGAAGATGGCTTACGAACCATAACACGATGGGGTCGACCCTATGGCAGATGTATTGGCAAATGAAGGCTAGTATGCATAATGCAACGAAAAATGGTGTCGCTAACCTATATGCTAGTGAGAAAATGATACCTTCCATGATGGGTCAGCAGTCATCGAACCGTCTCAAAATTGTCAAAAAAACGTCCAAAATGTCTTGAAAAACACACCATTCTCGACATTCCAAGCTCCCAAGTTAAAAGTCACATGAGGCCAAACAAAATAAAATGTTAAAAAAATTTTGCATTTCCAAAACTTATAAAAGGGATTTTGGACTCACCATTTTTACCATTTGAGTTTGAGGGCAAAGATTTGGAGCAAAAGGAGCAAACTTCTCGTATACCAAATTCGACCGTTCAAATTCTTCAAAAACCTCCAAGTAACTCTTATACTTAGCTTGCAATTGATTGTGATTGGTTTTAAGATTTTTAATTAATGTTTCACCGTTGAATTTTTTGCCCAAAATTTCACCGCGGCATATATGTGGGTTGGTAATATGAAACCCACGTACACGCGGGCCTTATAGGAGACTGTGTGCATAGGAACTCGCGTATAAACCGCAAACCAATTTTAAACAAAAACTAACAGTTGCAAATCATTTTTTTCCTCAGAATGCCGGTCACTTGGCATGAAAGGGAGCACGTAGCGGTGGATAATGAAGTTATGAATGATCCTCAAGCTTTGGATGCCCTATAGGGATGTGGTTTGCTTAAATTCTTCAAACTGCCGAGCATGAAAGCAAATGTATGTCTGCTTGAGATGCTCATTGATTATTGGGACATCGAGGAGGAAGCCTTTATGATTGACTAGATGCCACTCAGGGTAGAATTGGAGGATATCTATCTCATCACGGGCCTTTCCCGAAGGGGAGAGGTAGTACATTTCCAGGGCAGGACGCGGAGTAGTCTCACCATAGAGGACTACGTACAGATATATTGCCCGAGATATCCCAAGAAGGTTGGGAGCCAGATTTCTATCACACATGTGGTGAGTTTATCACTGAGGATAATCCTATTCACCATAGTTCGAGTGAATGGATCGTCCTCTCTACATCAGGCATCACGGCTAATCATAAGCATGGCAGTTGACTGTCTCACTACTGTGTTCGACTGGTGTACTCCTCTTCTGGCCAACATGAAGAGCCAACTCACTTTTATCAAGAGGGGACAGACCAAGAACTTTGGATATGGGACTATCCTATGTACTTTCTTTTTCGAGAAGGTTCCCGCACTCCACCCCAGGGTAGTAGTTTCCATCAGCACCCCACGAGATCCACGCATGGGCCGGTGGGCTGATCTGATGAAACGTCTGGATCCCAAAACTGGGACTACCAGCTTGATTTTTCATTATGTTCCTTTCAATGTTACAATACATATTTATACATGCCGAAGCATCCAATACCATGGACCAAAAACCATCGCGTCCAAAACCATGGACCGAAAACCATAGGTAGGTTCACCCAACCTAATATAGGGTCCAAAAAAAAAAAATTCCCGGGGCACTGCCCTAGACCCCATAGAGGGGGGCTACCCGCCCCCCTCAAACCCCCTGGACAGGGGAGCTTGCCGCCCCCCGCTGCGCAATCGGCACAACGAAGGGGGGACTCTGCCCCCCTCTAACCCCTCGGTTCACTATGTAGGTTAGTCATGGAAAGAATATAACACAACCCAACAAGAAGGTTGTTGACAACACAGAGGTGGGAAAAAGTTGCAAGATCAAGAAAATTCACTGATAATGAAGGAAAAATTAGAGACTCAGGCTATGAGTTGATGATGTGAGATGAAGATCGGGTGAAGGTAGAAGATTGAACAAAGACGGAGTTTCATGTAGTGAAGCAGCAACTCAGGAAGAACATGAAGCTGCACAGACAAAGTAATGTTACAATAGGAGAAGCAACAACAGTGGGCACAACATGCGCTCATGGATGAAATTGAGCTCGTAGAAGCTAAGGATCCATCACAACAGCTGACAGAGAGTAGACATGGTGAGCAATGTTGTTGATCTCATGCAAGGGATTCAACAGCATGCATGTCGTTTAGTGCATGCATGCAATCCAATCCATTCAAGACATTCACCAAGGCGAAGACTAGAAGCAAGTCCAACTAGGGCTAAACATGTACTTCGGCAAGTGGATGCACAGGACCACCAACACACACTAAAGATCATCATGGATGCTATGAATCAGTGTGCTATTAGTTCAACCATACCGAAGAAGGCCATGCGCATGTTAGTAGACGAGTTCAATGAAGGGTCTGAGCCAATGCACCAGTCACAACAAAGGCATAGTTTGCTTCAGCAGGATGTCACCATGAGGTGCATGCACACCATAATGGAAAACCAAGATTGGCATCAGCTCACCACCTTCACCATCACAACCATGTCAAAGATTTGGTATCATTACATCAGATTGAATGCCAGTGATGTCTTGCAATGCTTGTTCAAGCCATGTTGTCTCACATGAGGACATGTGTGTCAAGTGTAATTCAAATGTCAACAGTTGGATGTAACGTTCATAGAGTAGGTGAAGAGTCATGAGGGTAATTGAACTATCACAAAGGGGAATGTCAAGGGTCACACCACCCTTTGCTATAAATAGTCCCTCATAAGTCATTGTATAGGCTTTTGGTTAGTCAAGCTTGTACTAAGACTATCTTGAAGAAGGCTTCAACAATATTGTAACACACCTTGCTTCTCCATTGCACGAAGGTAGTACATTTCTTTGGAGGAGTAGGTGGATGTGGCTATAACGTTCCACTGTTGGGGCTAGCATTTTTACATGGTGTGTTCCGTAATTGTGACTTACACTTGTTTAATAATAAGAGCCAACACATTTTCATGCATATGTTTTTATTGTAGCTAGACTCTTCCGGTTTCCTTAATTATATATGTTGTTTAACTTATGTACTTGTATATGAACAGATTTGTATGCAATTATATGAATCTTGTTGTTAATGTGTTGCATATGTTCTTAATGTTGTCATTTTCCATGTCAACTTCCCCGCCAGACATCAGATAGACCGTTCTCATGAACCTTGCTCTATAAACCGTCACACTCCTCTCAGACTAATCCATGAGTGATGTTTGTGTTATCTTACCTTATGTGTTATGACTTCCGCATCCGAGTGGGCTGCTTCGTTGGAAGGTATGCATGTCCTTTGTGTGGTGTGTTCCTAATGGAGTTGGGACTGATCCCTCTAAATCTAGAACTCACCTTCACCTTCCTCTCCCTTCGAAGTGTTGGAACCTCTCGTACACATTCCTTGACTCTCTGAATCAATCACACCCTTGCTACTAACAGAGTTATCTTACTTGCCTCTATGCGACATTGCGGTCAAGGCATTACCTTACGACCCACTACTGGGACTCCTACACCAAATAATCTGAGGTCTAATTGGGAATTCTTACTAGGGATATCTCCTTGACATGTTGGTCGGTCTAGCACCGTTAACAAAACCTTACAATTTTCTTTTAAAGATGATGTGATGGATGGTCGATGATATCCATAAAGTGCCATAAATTGGGTCATATTTGCTGTAGTATGGAAGGAAGTGTTATACCACCATTCAGTTAGAGACAACCACTTGACCCATTGTGTATTTTTATCAGATACAAAGAAACAAAGATATCCTTCAAAACATTTGTTCACTATCTCAATTTTCGCATCAGATTGAGGATGATAAGAAAAGCTATGAGATAGGTAAGTACCCAAATATTCCACCTCTTGTACTCCAAAGAAACATTTGGAGATTTTTGCATATAATTGTTTCTCCTCCTATAGTTTGAGCACCTTGTCAACATGTTGAACATGATCCTTCCAAGAGTTGTTGTCGATTAGTATATCATAAAAAATACTAACATAAATTTTCTAAGGAAGGGTTTCAAAATGGAATTCATCAAACCTTGAAATGTAGAAGGTGAATTGTTAAGGCCAAAAGGCATGAACAAAAATTCATAATGACCCTTATGAGTTGTAAATGTTGTGTTTGGAATGTCTTTAGTTTTCATTATGATTTTATGATATTTTGAACGAAGATCAGACTTGGTAAAGTAAATTTCTCCATGTAATTCATCAAATAATTCATTAATGAAAGGAATGGGAAATTTATCTTTAATAGTAAGCTTGTTGAGCTCCCTATAATCTGGACACATGTGCCACGATCCATGCTTCTTGTGTACCAATACCACTGGAGTAGAGAAAGAGCTTTGACTAGGTTGAATTACACCAACCTCTAACATTTTTGCAACCATACTTTCAATTTCACTCTTTTGGGCATATGGATATCTGTAAGGCCTGATGCTTAGGGGAACACTTCCTGGAATCAAATGAATAACATGGTCATGATCACGAATAAGTGGGAGGCATTTGGGAGTCTCAAATACCTTGGATCAATTTTCCAAATATTTTTGGAGATCTGAAGAAATAAATGATTTCAATGTGGGAACCTCTAGTGAGCATAATTGTGCAATTATGCCCCATTGTTCTTTCTTTAGAAGCTCTTTCATGTTGTTAGAGCTGATTATATTTCCCAGTTTCCTTGCAGTACACCTTAATTCAACTTCCTTTCCTTCCCAAAAAAAAATTCAAGAAAATTTCTTGAAAATTAAAAGTTATCATACCCAAAGATTGTAGCCATTGGACTCCTAGTACAACATCTGCACCACCCATTGGAATGGAAATCATTGGACTATTCAAGACATATTCTCCCATGGATATCTTGATATTATGGCACATTCCAGATAAATTTATGGTTCCTCCATTTGCAACCATTACTTGACATTCTAGTGCTAGATATAGGAAGCAATTAAATTCCTTGGATATTTTATAATGAATGAAATTATGGGTACTACTCGAATCAATAAACACTATTACCTTTTCCTTATTGATATTCCCTTCTATATTGAGAGTTTGAGGAGTGGTAATTCCTACCAATGCATTACAAGATATGGTCAGATTCGTTTTTTCTTTCTCGGGGATTGGTTCCTCATGGATATCCTCTTCTTTTGACATGTCTTGTTCCTTTTCTTGCTCATCTTCCCCATTTATGTAAATTAATTTCTCCTCAAACAATTTATGAACATTAATGTATTTTCTATCAAAACTATAACAAAGCCCTTTTGCTCTTTTTTCTTCCAATTGTTTTGATGTCAACCTTATATTTGGTGAAAGGCTAGGAGAAACAACAATTCCATATTTATAGTTTTGAGTGGTAGGCTTCCTTGTTGCGATAATTTTGCTTTCAATTTTTCTTTCCAACCTGTATATCTTATCGAACAAATCATGTTCCTAAAGGAGAACCTCATGTTTGATGTCATCATTCAGATTCCCTATGAAGACTTCAATCTTATGCTTCTCTACAATATCATTTATGCTTATATTCAATTTTTGGAAGTCCCTAATGTGCTCTGTGATTGAACCCTTTTGTTTGAGATTTATCAATTGGCTAAAGAAGATGTTTCTCTTTATATCCTCATAATGTGCTATCATTCCCTCCATGAAAATTGACCAGGTGACAAGATGCTTACGATAATAAATCCCTCTATACCATACAAATTGGTTTGGCTCTAAATAAAAGGATGCAATATTTACCTCTTCTGTGTTTTGCATATTATCTAGATCAGAATATTTCTCCATCTGTAGTATACATGTTATGGGATCCTTGCCATCAAACTTCCTCGTATCTATATTTGGAATATGTTGGGTCTTCAATCCAATTTTATATTCTGTGAATTCATTATTAACATTACTTTTTTTCTTATCATGAGTTTCCTCTATTAGCTTTTCGCCATTAGGAGGCCTTTCTCGAAGCAACTTTGTCCCACATTCCTTCAAACCTTCCATGCCTTTCTTCCAATATGATTTCATACCATCGATATCTGCTTCCATGGAATATATAAAACTATTTATATTAGCTTCGATCAAATTCTTAAAATCATCCATCCAATTTTTATTACTAGGTGTTTCTATTTTCTTGATTCGAGTCTTTCTTTTTATTGCTTTTAGGATCTCGATATTGAATCTATTTTATCTCTAAAATTTCGAAATTCCAAGGTGTGGAATTGTGACCTACAATAGCCCTCTGCATCCTCCTTCCAATGCCACAAGTCTGATCAAAATTGGATTCTCCAAGAAAGAGTTACACCCAATCTCCCAAGATGACCTGATTATATACTTTTTCAATGGAGAGAAATTGTATGAAGTGCCACATGTCACTGTTTTGATCTTCGGACCTTAACACGATACACATAGAATTAAAATTCATCCTCTTTCTGTAACTTGTTATGAAATTTCAATCTGATTCATAGACACAAAATTTATGATGATTTTCCTAAGGTCACCTATTTGGGATGTAAATTGGGCACCTGCAAAAACCCTAAATGTATTGGCCCATATCTCCAAAAATATAGCAAAACAAGATCTGAAATTTGGGCCCAAGCTTCACTAATATTTTAGATCAAATGGGTTTTAATTTCAGTTTCTGAACCTTCGTATAAAGAAAATTATAGTGAAAATTCCACGATGACCTATTTGATATTGAACTTTGGAGCTTGCAAAAATCTTAATTTCCTCATATCATATCTTCGACAATATAGCGAGACAAGATCTAAAATCCTTACCCAAGGTTTACAATTCTTTCGGGTCAAATGGTTTTTTTTAAGCTTCTAAAACTTTGTAGAGAAAATTTTATAGTGAAAATGCCATGATGACCTATTTGGAGCAACGAAACCCTAGATTCCAATGCTTTAATACCAAATGTTATGAACTCAGCTCACAACAAGATAGCAAAAATAGATCAACGACTTAAAAATCAACCCCTTTGAGGGGGAAGCCTCCTTTACATTACGCAAATGACAAGGCCTCCTTTCTATATATAGGAGTCTAAGGGGTCCTAATACAACTAGAGCCTACATAACAATAATATTGTAGGGGCACAACAATAACAATAGTGGGCTTCCAATAACAACGTGGGGAATATATGGGCACAATAATACAATAAGGGGGTTTCAATAATAACAATAAGGGGTTGTACTATTATTATAGGGACCTAACATAGGCAGAGTCAAACATAACATTGACTAGGTTCTAGTGTTATTATCATTACAACCAATGCCCATCTAGAGGATATAAATTAACCTAAAGAGCATGAGAACCTTTCTTACTAACAAAGGTCGTTGAAGGGAAATATGGAATCCCATTATTGTTGTGGGTTAGAACACCCTAGGGTCTTAGGTTGAGAACCCCAACAGAGCGGAGGGAAAACCACAACAATAAATGCTCATGAAATCAACCTAAATGGTTATTCTATTGAACTGTGTAAGAGTGTCCTTACCAGGAAGTCCTATGTTTGAGTAGATCCCATAGGGTGAAAACCCTTAGCTTCTCTTAAAGTTTTCAAAACCTGAAAATTATTCAATTGAAACATATACAGTAGTAGAAACATAAATCATGTTGATGATACTAACGTAGAATCATATAAATCAATGAACAATTATGCATCAATGTAAGATTCATAAACGAATTACAATATAAAGAGATGCATAAACACATTTACTATCGTAAACATAACAAGATTACTTTATTGAAGTTAGCTACAAGTAAAGTCGAGAAATATGACATGAGTCCTTCTCCAGCTCCAAGAAGAATCGTCCTCTAAATCTGTCCTTTCCCGACCTCAGCAATCTTCCTCCATCACTAATACAAGGATATCTTAAGAAAGATGAAGGATATCTCCAAGAAGGAAACAATGTTTTCCTGAAGCCTTGGGGAGTGCAGGAGGCATAGGGATTTCATGAGACTCGATCAGGGATAATCTCACTATAGTATCAATATCTCATATCTTCTTGCTTAAGGCCTTCCCATGGAGGTTTATTTATACTGCTCCAAATTAGTTTTTTTAGTTGGGAAATAGCTGGGCCACGAGAAATAGGAGTTTAGTAATAGGTAACACCCATGAACTCCACCCAAAATTATTGAAATTTAATTCTTTTAAGTGTTTTAACATGTGTACGTGGGGTGGGTATATGTTGATCTGTGTGTACATGCTTTTATCACAGGTAAAAGTAGCGTATAGGGAATAAAACACTATTTTTTAAATTTTGGACCAAGTGTTGAAGGAAGGGTTTCCCTATGCCATAATCAGAGCATCAAATCTACCAATAGTGGTAAATGGTGCTATAACAATTTCCCACTAATATATGAGGTCAGAAGGGGTACATGATGGCAAAAATGTATTAAGTGTACAAAAGGAATCATGTCAAGACTAAGGAGGAGTTGACCAGAATTCAGCCTACCAAGCTAGCGAAAGATATCAGAAAGAAACTGTTGTCTAAGGTGGGCATACCCATGCTAATAAATAGTAAAGCATGTCCACATGTCAAGTATAAAAGTGGATCCAATATGCATACACGTATAAAGGAACTGGAAATACATAATGGATCATTTGATAATAATCAAGAAAGTACATGTCTAAATATGACACTTAGAGAGTTGATCAATGACGCTGAAGTATGAAGCTTATCACTAAAGTCAGGAAACTGATCCAAATAGTACCAAATGAACATGATGGAATAAATGGTGCTACACTAAACCTCAAGTGCCAACATATAAGATATTGTTGTAATGAACCGCAATATATAAGGTGGATGGTGTCAACTAGTAGAAATAGAAGCAACTGACAAGTGAACCAAGACATGATGATGTAAACCCGAGGTCTTCACTGACCACCGTGGTACATTTCTACACAATGGGAATAAATGGTCTGAATTCGACCATGTGAGAAATCATTTGATTACCGGTCATTGATGTATACCGTTAACAAACGTGGGGCTACTCATCGATAATGATGATGAGAGTCAAGGTACCTAATACAATCTAACAAGTGCGAATAAATGAGTTGTAGTCAAACACTTGGAAGAATATATCAATCCAGAGCCAATGATGTTTTCGCACTGTCAATAATGAAAGAATCTACCACTAAAGACTCCACACCCTAAGGCACTGCTAGATGGATGCTAGATCTCTTTCCTAGAGTAATGAGTTGAAGTTTATGGGAAAATATCCACTAGAAGGAAGGCATTAAGGCATCCTTCATCAATATAGCACAAGTGTAACCCGTAGGCCAATATCATGGAAGGAATCAGACGAAAAAATATGTTGTAACCCAACTGAAGCATGTTTCCAACGTACACAAGATGTGGCTAGTTCACGATAGAAACCCTCTGAACCAACTAATATTGTAAGATGACACAAAGGCGAGTAATCCACCAATAGGGTCAATTGGAAACCAAGGCATTGCACGAATCCCAATGTGTGATAATGAAAGTTGATGTCGAACACAAGGGAAACCACTCAATCAAAGACCCATGATATTGATCGATGCTAAGCACAAGGTGACCTATCAATAATGAAAATATGGCTGGGGTGCGGCTTTAGATCTATGCTCAACACAACTTTTTTGTAGTCGATAAGAGAAAGATCTGCCATCAAGAAGTCAATGGAGACCTTCTCAAACTAGCATGAACAAAGGACCAATATAGCTGATGTGATAATGAACATGACGCTAGCAACTAGGGATGGTCGACTGAAAAATAGGTCAAGAGAGACCATAGAAAGGCCGACTCAGGTTTACTTCCCTTGAACAAAAGTGTGACTCAATTACAACTACCTGACAGCATATGATAACTTTTTATAAGTTTTTCATGGAGGAGCCATAAGAAAACTCTCGATATGATTGGAAGAGGTAACCAACCAAAGGAGTACTAACTCAACAATAAGGTTAAGGTTCTCCTAAGTCAAACTAAAGCCCATCCCAATGGAGGGAAAGACTTTCTTTTGAGTGCTTTGTTCAAGGGCGACACAATTGACTCTAGCTACCATCGAATATGGAAATAATGTCCTATTCTTGCTATTTTTGGAATATATAATTTTTTTGTCTTTTTACTTTATATGAAGCTTGAAAAAGAATAAATGAATTCTATAGTATAGTGGAAGGAACGGGTGTCGAAAAAACAGATGCTTTACTTCCTGGGAGGGGAGCTTTCCTATGCTCAATGCAAGGTGGTGAAACAGGTCAAGGACACTGAAAGGAATGTTCTTTCCATGAGTAAAAGGATGCGTCAAGTCGCAGAGGCTAAGAGATTGCAAGGTTGATTTTGAGGAATACATGGTCAAAAAGTGGCCTAAACACAAGTCCAAGTGAACCCAGCTCAAGTCCGAAAGGTGAAAATAGTCAATATGCAATGTAGTAGTACAACTCAACACAAAGGAGCCTCTAGGGTATAAGACCAGAAAATAACGCAAAAGAACAAGAATGAGTCTTTAACGCACAAGTCATGGCAGGACTAAAGAGGACTCCCAAGCCTACTCAATATAGCAGTGTGGGAAAAAAATGTCAGCGAGGATATAACTAAGATTCCCATGTAAATGTTGGCTCTACCATAGCGTCATGATTTTAAAGTCAGCGAGTGAAAATGGTTTGTGAAACAAGACATGATGGGGTCGACCCTATGGAAAACATATCACAATATGGAGGCTAGTATGATGAATGCCATGGAAAGTGGTATTCGCTAACCTATATGCCAGTAATAAAATGATATTTTCCATGATGGGTCTGTGGTCATGGGACCAAAACGCTTTCTTGAAGAAGTCTCCAAAATTTCGTGTAAGGAAACCCATTCAAGACACTCCAAGCTAAAAGGTCATAAAGTCCATAAGATAAAAATCAACTTTTGAAAAAATAATTTTCATTTTGCAACCTATATAAGGACCTTTGGACTCACATTTTTGTCAATTGTGTTTTGAGAAAGGAGCTATGGAGACAAACTCAAACAAAATTCCTACATCAAATTGAACTGTTCATGCATCCTAGTGATCTAATCATCATATTACAATTTAGAGTTGTTACCTAATGCAATTAGTTCTTCCATTGCTCTATATCCTCATCTGAATCCAACGTGTAGGAACTATCGCGCTCCCATGAGATTCTCCGATCCGTTGTTGGGTTCACCTGATCTTGGTCTTATGTTGTTATCTCGTAGGTGTAGTCTAATTCATCGTCACTTTACTCATCGTGCACAGGTTCAGTGTAGCGTGCTTCTTCAGTTGGATCCAGTGGAACTATTACACGGAGTGACCTTTTCTTGAATATCATCTTTTGCATTTTTAAGTTGATGACCCCATTCATGTCCATGGCCCAGTCTATTCCTAGCAATACAACGTACATATTACTATCATCAACAATTTCTATTACCTCAAAGTCCTTGTGCGTACTTATGCCTTCAATGTCCACTATCACCCCTTGCAACCTTCCCATTGGTAAGATTTTTTGTTGGTTGGTCATCCATAATTGAATAGGAGACCACTGCAGTGCAGGCCTACCCATGCGTTCCCATGTATGTTTTGGTAATACATTCGCATCTAAACCCAAATCCAGGATGACCTAATCCATCTAATACTCACCAATTTGTGCCATCAATCGCATTTCCCACCCTGTGCACAAAGCATGTTTTCCAAGCTGTGAGACCACACGAGGCTCTCCTGATCCTGCGCACCTAGTGATCAGCTCTTGTAGTCCCTTAACTACCTTATTGTAATGTAGTAGCTTCATACATGTCTCTAAAAGGGTAATAAGCATTGAAGGATCCATTCCCGGCTCAAGTTGATCCTTACTACCTAAAGTATAGGTCTCTTTGAAGCTTTTCTTAGCTTCCTTAAATGTTTCCTTCACGTGTTCTATTATGAAACTAGCTCACCAAAAGATAGAAAAGATAGATCAACGCCTTAGAATTCAGCCTCTTCGAGGGGGGAACCTCCTTTACATTACACGAATGAACAATTCTTGGATGATACAAATGACAAGACCTCCTTTCCATATATAGGAGTCTAATGGGTCATAATATAATCGAGCTAACATAACAATAATAATGTATGTGCACAATAATAACAATAGTGTGCTTCTATGTGGCACAATAGTAATGATATGGGGACTATATGGGTACAACAATATAATAAGGGGGTTGTACTAATAACAATAATGGGTTACACTAGTAGCATAGGGGCCTAACATGCCCCTCTCTTTCAAAAAGCTTTTTCCTCAACACTTGAGTAGTTCTTGATGCTTCTGTATAAAATTCTTGTCCTCCCAATCGGAATCTTTAGCGGGTAAGTTCTTCCACTTGATGAGATACTCTGAAATTGATCAACTTCGTAGCTGTCAGTTCTTGTTTTTGTGATTTCTCCAGGTTCCAATATGATTTTTCCTTCCTCTTCAAGTTCTAGAAATATTGTTTGAATTGGGATCTTCTACAACTTTTGAATGAGTGGCCACACTTCTTCATCCTTTTTCCATTCATTCCTTGCTTCACGTATCCAATCTGGTTGGATAATAGAAATAGCACAAAATAATGCTTTCACATCCTCATCCTTTCTTTAGAGTGCACCTTCAACAAAATTTTGCTTCCCTTTTCTATAGATGATGTCAAAGTCATAACCCAACATATTTGTCAACCATTTTTTTGTTCTTCTAAAGATAATATTTGTTCTAAAAAGTATATAAGACTATCATGATCCATTTTTACCTTGAAATGTCTTCCCATTGGGTAAGGTCGCCATATTTTAAGTGCATGTAGTATTGTCAAGATTTCCTCCTCATAAATAGCTTTCTTGAGATGTAGCCATAAAAATACCCAATCACCTACATCAAAACATTTTTCACTGCGATGTTGATCTACCTGTTGTTTCATTCGATTCTGCACCAAAGTGGCGTTATCCATTAAAAGTTGGAGAACATGTTGTTGATGCTCGATATGATGTTTCACTGCTTGAACTTTTTTCTTCTTGATATGTCCTTCTATCTTTAGAGTTTGAGGAGTGGTAATTTCTTCCAATGGTTTACAAGATATGGTCAGATTCATTTCTTGATTCTTGATGTGATCTTTCACTTCTTGAACATTTTTCTTCTTGATATGTCCTTCTATCCTGATAGTTTGAGGTGTGGTAATTCCGGCCAATGCATTATAAGATATGGTTGGATTCATTTCTTATTTCTCGATGTGATCTTTCACTTCTTGAACCGTTTTCTTCTTGATATGTCCTTCTATCTTGAGAGTTTGAGGAGTGGTAATTCTTGCCAATGCTTTACAAG
>APFE031595475.1:59248-93204 GCA_000404065.3 Pinus taeda | reverse complement strand
CCTCAATGTGCTCTTCCATTGAACACTTTTGTTTGAGATTTATCAATTGGCTAAAGAAGGTGTTTCTCTTTGTATCCTCATAATGTGCTATCATTTCCTCCATGAAAATTTACCATGTGACAACTGGTTTACGAGAACAAAGCCCTTTATACCATAAAAGTTGATTTGCTTCTAAATAATCAGGTACCATACATACCTTTTGTAACAGTGGTACACCATGTAGATCAAAATATTTCTCCATGTGTAGTATCCAATTTACCAGATCCTTGCCATCAAACTTCCTCATCTTGCTTTTTCTTGAATTTAGGAGCTTGATCTCGAAACGACTGTAGCTCGGTAATTTCAAATCTTTTAGTTTGGAAATTGCGATCTACAGTAGTCCTCTCTGTCCTCTTTCCAATGCCACTAGTCTGATAGAAATTATATTCTCCAAGAAAGAGTTATGCACAATCTCCCAAGATGACCTGATTATACACCTTTTCAGAATAGCAAACTTGTATGACTTGCCACGTGTCACTGTTTTTACCTTCAGATCTGAAAATACACACAACCAACTAGAGCCTATCGTCTTTTGGTAACTTCTTATGAAACTTTAATCTAATGCTCAGAGAAAAAGTTATGACAATTTTCCCGAGGTCACCTGTTTGGAATGGAATTTGGGAGTATGCAAAAAGGCAAACTTCCTTAGATCATATCTATGCAAGTATAGCACAAACGGCTTTGAAATTTGGACCCGAGGTTCACAATGATTTCATCCCACATGTATTTTTTTTTTACCATCTGAAATGTCACAGAGAAAAAGTTATAGCACAAATGTCACGATGACCTATTTGGAGCAGCGAAAACCCTAGAATCCAAAGCTCTAATACTTAATGTTATGAAACTAGCTCACAAAAAGATAGAAAAAATAGATCAATGCCTTAGAATTCAGCCACTTCGAGGGGAAAACCTCCTTTACATTACATAAATGAACAATTCTTGGATGATAAAAATGACAATACCTCCTTTCCATATATAGGAGTCTAAGTGGTTATAATATAATCGAGCTGACAAAACAATAATAATGTAAGGGCACAATAATAATAATAGTGTGCTTATATGGGGCACAATAGTAACGATATGGGGACTACATGGGTAAAACGATATAATAAGGGGGCTGTACTAATAACAATAAGGGGTTACACTAGTAGTATAGGGGCCTAACATGTTCCATCTTAGACTCGGGTTCTTTTGTAGGAGCATCGCAAACCTTCGAATCTTCTCTAGGTTGTTTCCTCTTACCTTCTACTGTAGTTGCGCCACTTCTAAGTACCATGTTTACATTAGGGTCCTCTTCGCATGGTTCAGACCTCATCATTTGGACATTTTGAGTTGAAGTAGGCTTTGGTACCCCTTTCTCGCGCATTTGGGTGATCAGCATCAGGCAGTCTACCATTTCATGGTCAAACTGCTCACAGTACAGATAAGATATTCTCGTTGGGTTGGTAAAATTGCAAGCATAGTACCCCAGCCCTCCATAATTATAATACATCAGTTTTCTGTGTCCTTGTATAGGTCCCATTCCTCCTCTCCCTCATCCACGTCATTCGAATCCACCGCGTGGCCCCACGGCTGGATCAAACCTCACATTTCAGTCTACAATCAATAGGCTGGGGTCCTATCCATCATTTTCTCATAGCTTTGACACGTTCACTCATCATGACCGACTGATCTACAGAAGTTACAGTATAGTTGTTGCGAAGTCTAGGTATGCTTCTACAACAGGTGACAGTTGTCCGTCACATGCTTTCCTCCTACTTAACAAATCACGCATTAGAGTGCAGGTGCCACACTTGGCCCTGCTTGTACCTCTAGCCTCAATGGCATCAGTTCCCCCCCGCCAAATAGTTTGCTAATATGGGACAATGATATTTATCATGATCCAAACTGTTACATTTTATACACCACACTTCTTCACGTGCCTCTAGTCACGGTGCTCTATCTTGCTTCAGTATTTGCATCTCCAGGCATAGGTTTTGTAGTTGCGCGTGGATTTGTTGAACTCCCAACCCAGGATCTTATATTGGGGTTTCATGCAACCTCATCGCTATCTCTAATGCTTCAGCCTAGGTCGAGATCTTCTGCTGTGATAGCGCTATCCTTAGCTACGGTGTCAGGGATGCCACAAAATAGGCACGGTGCTATGCATCTGAAAGCGTCATGTTAGCCTCACTGATCATACTCTTGAGGCATTGATCGAGATCCCACGGAGTGTCATCTGGAAGAATCACAATTTCCTTAAATTCGATGATTGATTGAGTTTCTGATTTCAGTCAAATAAACTCTTTGTTCAATTCATCCTAGATCTCTGCTATTTCGGCATTTGGATGATCGCAAGAGTGCTTGATATACCACATCAACGTGTGATCCTGTAGCATACTCACCAATGTAGCCTTTTTAATGTTGTCATCCGTAACACCTTGGGCTTCCTGTACTGCCTTTACCACGAACCAGAACTAGTATGGTTCCTCATTTCCTACACCTCTAAATACAGACAACTTGATCGCACTCGCCATTCCAACCCTTGGGGGTGGTGGAGATGGGGTAGGTGAAGATAGGGTTGATGTAGGTCAAGTGGGTGATGGCATGGGTGGAGGTGGTAAATGTGGAATACGCTGCATTATCAATTGTACCGCACTTCTTGGAGAGAACCCATTGAGTTCCTCCTCGCTTTCTCGCGAAAGTGAAATCAGGGGACTGTTCTCTAATCCTTCGATCCCTCGGTAACCTCTTTTTCTCCACATTATCCCAAACATCAACGAATTGACATAAAAACATTTTAATATAGGTATTCAACAATTTGATGAAGTTACCTCGCCATCCCTTGAGAAAATGCCGCTTAGCTTCACTGTAGCTCATGGTTGTGTCTATCGCGAACTTAGTGATAAACCCTCCTATTATCCGATCGAGCCAATGATCTACCACCCATGTGATTTTATATTCAGATGCCTCTAAGCTATACACCAATTATGGCATCCACACAATGAGTTGATCAATCTTGAACCTTCCCTGGTTGTCTGCTAGCCGTGTGATCCACTCATATAGTTCTTATGAGAAAGAAGTGAAGAAGATCTGGTGGATTTCCATGTATATGTAGCAATCCAACTGCCTCTTCTCAGATATCTACGATGTTTCGTTTTCGTGTATCACGAACTCGTGAAGCTTCTGATTCAACCAATATTTAATCTCTTTCTTCATAGGGTTCCAATGTTCCAACATCAGACATCCCTTAGGCAGATCCCGGTCCCAGAAATGGAAACATTTTTTTGCTTGATGGGGCCTAACCCAGGTCCAAAAGTGTTTTAGCCAAACAAATCCCACACTACTAGCCCTTTCGGCAACAATTCGTGCAACGCGGACTGAATCTCACCTGAGGTAGTAAGGGAGGGTGTTGGAACCAGGTTTCCACACCTTAGGGATGTCTTGATGAGGATTGGAAGGGTCGCGAATCGATCCACGCACCCGCGCTACTCTAAACAACGGTTTGGCCTTCGCGTAGCTTGGAAACCATGCACTTCTTAGATTCTTATTATTAATGTGCTTATTATAGATCTGATATAATTCTTAAGGGATTTAATCAAGCATTCAACCATTATAACCAATACGCGCAATCATAAATCTTACAAATATGCAAAAACTTAGAATATAAGCATAAACATTCGGATCTGCAACCAAATGCACAATAATTCAGAAAACACTTATCTTTATTAATCTTCTATTTAGTACAATCAGGTCCACCCAGTGCACTCAGTTGCAGGGGTTCACGCACATAGCTGCAGACTCTCCCTGGCCTCTGTGCACACAGCTGCAGAGCCTACTCTCACTATTACCACCCACGACTTGGACTTACAAACTCAGAGCGAATATTGCATTTATAAACACATAACACCTCAGATCGTAGCAAAAAGCTACCTTCTATCCTTAGAACTTTGCTCTATTTATACCTTCCCATGGTTCATAGACCATGAGCAGGCCAACTCGCTTTCTATTATTATACATTATTTTCAAGCAGACAACCCTTTGACTCAACCCATTACAATTCATACTCCGCACACTTCGTGGAATCTTTACCATACTTTTACACAAAATTGTGGGCTTTAAGTCCCATATCCCTTACGTGGGGGACCTTTTGAGCCTGAAAAACCTTACTCGGGGGACCCACGACTCAACACACATTCACTACAACTAGGGCCGCTTTCGGTAACACTATCATGTTTTCCATCCGTGCGTGCAACATCTGGTCTGTTGCTGATGACCCTGATATGAGGTGGGTAGAAAGGGTACCCACCTGAGGGGGTTGCACCTGTAACTCCTGTAGCTATGCCATGAGTGCCCCCAGCATAGTCTCGTACTCCTACATAAAATCTTGAAGCACTTCACTTGTGACATCAAGGACCATCTTGCCAATGTGATGGAGATCACCTTCAATTAAGGTGATTGGGTCAATGGCCAACTTCTAGGCCTTGACCTTCTTCCTTGGTCCTGCTTGTTCTGCGTTGTGTGGCTGCTTCAAATGTGTGGATGTGGTTCCTGGGTCCATGATCCCTTCTACTCTTTTTTTTTCCTTGGCCTGTTGCCCTTGCTAGCACATTGCTTTGCCCTCATCCGCCTTTGCGGTTGTTGCCTCTACCGCATGTGATGCTTTTGCGGCTTCTGTCACTTCCCACGCTGCCTTTTCCTTAGCTATTTCTACTTCCTGCAGCATTTTTCCAGCCAATTAGGTGATGTGCAGCTTGGCACCATTCTTTTTCTTTTGTGCTGCCACCTTCTCTAGTTTTTCCAGATCTGGGGCATGCCATTCCGGAGGCCATGTCTCCAAGATAGTGAAGATGGTGTCGTGAGTGGCTATAAACGGGAGCTTCGCTCACTACTTCATTGTATCCTTGCGCACCCTGATGTAGAGATTATGCATGCTGGCTTTAAACTCTGCAAAACTTTTCGGACTATTGTACATCATAGGTGGTAGGTGTGGCCTTCGAATTATCCACATCTTGATGCTCGCCTCCATGAGAAACCAAAAGATTTTGGTGTCGCGTATTCTTTTCGTGTCCTTCGTGGCCTAGAGCGAAGCATACTTCATGACCTCTGGTAAATCTCTATCATTTGGGGGGAATTAACTGTCTTCTGGTAGTTCCCCCGCTACAAGCATGATGGATAACAACAACCACATGTAGTGGAAGGTTTACTTTGGTCTTGGGCTTCGTGATAGTTCTCCAAGAATTCTATGTAGAGGAATTTAGCCTAGTTAAACTGGACTCCTTCCATGCACTGCTCGGCTAGTATGATCACTGGTGCAGGTACCTCGTCCGTGCGGCACTTTCAGATGACTTTGCTGGCCATAATCTGGGTAACTATGCGTATTACTTTTTCCTTGATATTGGAGATAATGTAGCCCCTCTTCTTCTTCTTCTCCAACTTTTATTTTGCCTTCATGGCCTCTGTAAGGGCCAAATAACTACCTTGCCCTTCTGATATAGTTGCGGGATCCTTTCCTTTGTAGGGGAGCCAAGAAATGTGGTGGATTAGGTATGTCATAATGGGGATAGGCTCCTCTAGCCATAGGTATCCATCATGCACTAGGTAAAGTAGTTGCCTAATGACAAAAATGGCTATGGGCATGTGGTGGAAATGCAGCACCCATAATAAGTTCAGCAACTCGGGCTTTTCCACTCTGCACAATCACTTTCACGGCTCTAATGTTGTCACCACCCCCGTGTTGTTTTGCTTCATGAGATTCACAATCTGCAGGTGAGGGAATTTCTCGCCATCAGTGAGGTCTCAATCTTCGAAATTCTTGGTCAGCACGCGGCCTAGGTGCAGGCCATCAAACATTATGACATCAGGGAGGAGCGGGGTCTAGAGTGAACTCTTGGTTTTGTCTAAGTCCTTCGGCACTTTAGTCTTCCCTTTCCGCAGAGGGACATACTGGGGCAGTTTTTTGCAGAGTGTATTGGTTGAATGTCTTCCTCCATGTCTTCTTCTTCTTCGGATGCGATGATAAGAGCTTGCAAATCTTCTTCCTCCTCATCTGTGTCGATCGTGACAACTTCCCCTTTTCAGCCATTAATAGCTTACTGCGTAGTGGGTTCCTTGGGGACACACATACGAGAGCCATTGCCGATTTATCTTTCTTGGACCTCATTGTTCGTGGTGATTTGGGGATCTCTTGCAAAACCTCAGCAACTTCTGGGATGTCCTCCACCATTGGGGTCCACGTGGCCTTGCCGACGGTTACCTCTTCCATTCTCAACCCAACTTTATTGGTCCTCATCATATCTATGTTATATTTTGTCACTCACGAACATAGGGGCTCACTTGCCGCTGCGCTCTCGATGTTCAGTGATTTTCTCAAACACTCGACTCTCAAATGAATAAGTGTCATTCGCTGGCCAACCCTCTGTGTTTTGTAGCACCTTTTGAATTCGAATTTGACCATTCTCCCCAACTTTGGGCCACTAATGCTTTCTTGGCAACAAATTTTCCCAAACCTTGCCCATAAATCATATCTCAAATGCCTACTTCCCACTCCATTTGGCCTCAGATCGCACATCCCATCGTCAATAGTGACCTCAACAGTCACTTTCCAGCCAACCCATGCGGTAGCACAGCCCTCCGTGCACAGTCACAAACCTTATGACGTTTTTCTTATCCATGCATCTCCCATATCATGTAGCTTTGAGGCAGAATAGTTTATAGTCTCGCACTCCCTTTCAACTACCCAGAGTACTGATACTGTTCTTCCTATGGTTAGTCAGGAGGTCACACTACCCATGTGGGGCTCCATCCCATCCTCCACCATGGTTCATGGAGAATCCTCACCTTCCATTTTTGTGATTGTCATCACGCACTTTACTACTTGCAGCAAACTACCCTAGTCACTTCATTTGGCAATATTCGGTCCAAGCCAAGGCAGTGGACTAACTAATTCACGGTGATAGTCCTTCAACTTGTCAATATGATCATATGCACCTTGCTTTACCATCCTCAGTTTTTCGACAATAAATTCTTCCTTTATTTCATCTTCCAGCTTCTTGACCTCCCCATCCATCAAAGCACTTTTCTCCCTAATCTGTACCTGGTATTTTTCAAGTTTGTGAAGTTTAAGCTTTCTGTGTCGGATTTCTTCCTTAAGTCTTATATGTTCTGGTTCTCATGGTTCTATGATTCCTTCATTCTAAGCTTCACGGACCTTTGTATTTATTTGTGCTGCTATGCATGGACTAGGATTCGCATGCTCCGTAGGGATCATAGCCCCTGCTTCATAATTCAGCGTCGAAACTTCTTGCATGGTCAAGGTTTTGCACATTGTCCTATAAGCCCATTACATAGTTGGTATGCACAGGTCCTAGTCAGTGCATCTCACATGGTGCACCGTGTTTAGTACTTTGCAAACCTTGTCAAAGGCTTCCCTGCGTATAATCTTCAGCGCCCTTGGTCATATCAAACTTTGACATTTGCGCCTTCATCGTTCCTACTCCAGCTTGTTGTTCTTGTTTTCTATCACGAGGACGGTGTGCGTTCATGCAAGTTGCGTATTCATCCATCATACATGGTTTCCATCTGTAGTTGAGGCTTTCCAAACCATATAAGCATCACCATTCTACATTCACGCCAGTTCTCAAAACCTCTTTGATGCGTACCCCACCACCTTGTGGGCATAGCGCATAGTTCCCGTTTCAGAGCATCAAAATGCTATTGTTCCAACAACTCTCTTTCAAATTTGTTAAGGAATTCATCCACTGCTGTCAACTTGTCATACATAGTCAGATCCCTTACCTCTGTGGTCATGCAGTGTAGTGACCTTACCATCATGTTGCAATTGAGTGTGGTTACCTCGTGTAACCGATTCTACCATTGTTCTATTTCCTCGTATGAATCCAATGTGTAGGAGCTTTCGTGCTCCCACAAAATCCTGCCATCCGTAGTTGGATTCACCCAATCATATTCGCGAGCAATTATCTTGTAAATACAGTCTAGATCGTCATCGCTCTCATCGTCACGCAGTGGCTCCCTGTAGCGCAATCCTTCCGCAGGGTCTAAAGGTATCACTCCGCGCAGTGACCTTTTCTCAAAAATAATTTTGTGCTTCTTTATATTTCTCACTCTGTTCATGTCAGTGGCCCAATATATTCCCAGTAGCGTGGGATAGGGATTGTTGTCATTGACAATCTCTATCACTTTGAAATCTACAAGCGTGCTCGCACCTTCGATATCCACTGTTACTCCTCGCAATCTCCCCATCGGTAGGATCTTCTGGTGGTTTGCCATTGGCAATTTAATAGGGGACCACTACAATGTGAGCCCACCCATGCGCTCCCATGTCTATTTTGGAATTACATTCGTGTCCGATCCTAGATCCAGAATTACTTGATCCATTTCATATTCCCCAATTTTCACAACCAGTCTCATTTCCCTTCCTGTCCGCTATGTGTGCTTTCTGAGCTTCCAGACTACGCGTGGTTCCCCTAATCCAACACATCTAGTGATGAGCTCTTGCAGTCCTTCCACTACTTTGCTGTCATGCAATAGCTTCGTGCATGTCTCCAGAAAGGTATTGAGGATTGAAGGATCCATCTTCAGCTCTAGTTGATCCTTAGTACCTGAAGTGGAGGCCTCCGTGAATCTCTTCTTAGCTTACATGGACGTCTCCTTCGCACGCTCCAAATCAAATTTAGATTCCTTTGTGGGAGCCTTGAAAACCCACAGAATTTCTTCAGGTTGCTTGCCCTTGTCCTCTCCTATTGTGATACCGCTTCGGAGCGCGATGTTTACATTCAGGTCCTCTTCGCACATCTCAGACTTCATCTTTTGTAGGTTCTGAGTCGGGGAAAGTTGGAGTGTTCCTTTATCGTGCAACCTCGCTATCAGTGTTGGGTAGTCCTCCATTTAATGATCAAACTGGGTACAATATAAACATGATTCCCTCGTCAGATTTGTACAATCGCGGGAATAATGTCCTGGCCCTCCGCAATTGTAACAAATCAGTTGTCTGCGACTGCTTCCTGGTCCCTTTCCGCCTCGACCTTGTTTGTGCCCCTAGAATCCAGTGCACGCCATTTGTACATTTTGATTGGGGGCTAGCATTTTGGTCTGAAAGCTCTAGGTAGGAGTTTGATCCATCATCAATTCGTAAATTCTATAGGTGCGTTCGTGATGGCCTACTAATCTGTAGAAATTATAGAACAACTGTTGGGACGTCTACGTATACTTTTGTAATAGTTGACAATTTCCCATAGTATGTTTTCCTCCTATCTGAAAAATCACGAACCATAATGCTAGCACCGTGCTTGGTCTTGCTTGTGCTTCTATCCTTAATGGCATCAGCCCTCCTCTCGCCAAGTAGTTCATGAAGACTGGACAATGGTCCTTGTCGTGTCCCTGTCCCTTGCACTTTATGCACCATACCTCCTTGCATGCCTCTGGGCAAGTTGTCCTACCCTATTTCAAATTCTGCATTTCCAGACACATATTTTTCAGTTGCTCGTGGATTTGTTGAACTCCTAGGCCAGGATCTTGTATCGGGGTCTTGTGCAGTCTCATTGCAATCTCGAAATATTTGTCTTGGGTGGATAACTTCTGTTGTGGTAGCACGGTGTTTATATGCAGCGTTAGTGATGCTACAAACCATGCGCGGTGCTGTCCATTTGTCAAGGTCATGTTGGCTTCGCGAATCATACTCTTCGGTCTCTAATCCAGCTCCCATGAGTTCGTGCCTAGAAGCATCACAATTTCCTTAAATCCGATAATGGACTGTGTCTCCTATTTTGGCTTGCCAAATTCCCTATTCAGCGTAGCCTAGATATCTGCGATCCCTGTGTTTGGATGTTCATTAGAACGTTTAATGTACCATGTCAATGCATGATCCTGCAATGCGCCTACCAGTGTTGCCTTCTTTATATTATCATGCATGCCTCCTTGTGCTTCTGATCTGGAAATGGGGCACTTAAGCTTCTTGTCTAACTTACAAGAACCTCTCCTACTTCCAAAGCTTAGATTATTCCCAAGTCTTCATGATTAACCAATGCGGAAGTAAAAATGCTTGAAGTATAGGTGTATGCTGGTATTTGATTTAAACTGATTATATGCTTTAAAATCTGTTATTTTTTCTAATTAATAAATGTGATTAAACTAATATATAAATACATATAATAGTAAATAATGCAACAGTAAAAAAAAACATAGAATAGCAATATTAATTTGGATTTCACCCAAAACTCTTGGGCTACGTCCCCGTGAGCTCTAGTCAACTAAACTAGGCTCTTTGGGATTCTGGTATAAGTCCTTTTTACAAGCTCTTGGCTCAACTCCTAATGTTTTACATAGAAACAATGGGTTCAAACACCATGTCATTCCCTGGCTCTTGAAGCTCTCACTCTTGGCTTTGGCTCTTGGCTCTTGGTTCTAGCTCTTGGCTCTGACTCTGGCTCTTGGCTCTCACTCTAGCTCTTCGGCTCTAGCTCCGGCTTTGGCTCTTCACTCTGGCTTCTTGGCCCTCTGCAACCTTCAGCTCTCTCACTTTTCACTTGAACTTGAAGTGACCCCAAAGGCTCCCTCAGCTGCTATCGTAGTAGCTCTTCAGCTCTCTCAGCTCTGCTACTACTTTCAGCATTCAACTTCTTCTTCCAATTGACTTCCTTGCCTCCTTTAAGGTGAGCTTCGGGCTTTTTCGCTACCCCAGTCATTTCTCTATGTGCAATCATCCTTCTGTGGCTCTTTAGCTTCCCTGGCGTTATCTGTTCGACTGCCATTTAGCTTGGTGGCTCTATGGCTTCAAACGCATCATTGTTTGTCAAAATAGCCCACCTGTAGTGTGCATCAATGATCAAGAGCTTTTACAAAGGGATCACGACTGTTTCTCTGGAAAAACCCAAGAATTGGTAAAATCCCATAACATAAAGAATTCCCGAAAAATGCAATATCGGGCATGATTTTAGGACCTCAAAACATATTAAATCGCCCCTATAACCCTCTTGGGTCTACCATTAGGCGTAATATCGCATCTCAACCATTGATCTGGGAGATCCAAATCAAATGGTTCTGGTTCCATTTCAGGCAGCTCTTTCATACGGGAGTTAATTGCCTGATAAGGGTGGTTTTCTCTCTCCTCGGCTCGGACACGTAGCAGTCATTGTATGGGTTCGGGCGGAGCCCAGCCCAAACCACTTATCTCCTTTGGGTTGTCCCAAAATCCCACTTGTTTCAGACTTGAAATAATATGCAGCGACCTTTATTAACCCCTTTGGGTCCTGTTTCATCGCATTGGTGCTCTACCTTCTTTTTTTGTTTAATTAATGAAAAGGCGAAAATACATAGAAATTTTTCATTTTAAAGATCTCAAAATATACCTAATATCGATAATAGCCTCGTCTAGTCCGGTTATCGCATCGCACATATATATGTGTTGCCCCACTCCGTCGTGTAGCTCCGATGCGATTTTCCGATGCAACTAGTTGCAATCACATATCGCATGAGCCGAGGGTCTTGCCATATGGCATCGCCAATTACGATCCGCCGATATTGGAGATTGGCATATCACTCGGCATGATCCCTATCTTATATCATATGTGTCTTCCTCCTACCCGATATGTTGGGGATTGGCGATCGGGGATGGATTCCCTTTTCCACTTAATCGACTCTTTTGCCCTCGTCCGATGCGATTTCCTCTTTGGAAGGGTTCTTTGCCTTTTTAAAGGATTTTTCCTCTTTCTCTAATGAACAAAGGGCATCTTTCTTAAGTGATAACTTCTGCATCCTAAGTCCATTTTAGCCCATTCAAATTGCAGTAGATTCAAAAGAAAAGGATCTCTGCAATGGGAGTATTTTCGAGAGCAGCCTGTGACTTTCATTTTCCTCTAATTTACAAAGGATTTGTGAGATTTGGCACCTTTTACCTCTTATATGAAGTCTTTTAGACTTAGAGGTTTATGGAGGATCCATTTTTGGATCACGCCTTCCCACTAAGAGAAATTTTGGTCTCCAAAAGATTGATGTGTTGATCTGAACAATATATGACAGTGACTCACCCCTTCTTTCAGCCTCCCTACACTTGCCTTGCATAGTGCCTCTAAACCAAAGTTTCTAACCACTTCCCTTCTTGGATGGGTTGGTCTTCTAGGAAGAACTGTCCTCCTCCTTGCCTTCCTGCAGAACTTTTTTTGTACTGGTCATAGAAGGTGGTTTGAACTTCTTTTCCTTGATCATTGATCCAAGGTGGCTCAAACAAATGTGAAGTTCATTTGATCCACAAAACTTTCATTTGTACCTGCTTGAAAGGCTGCCAACAACAACTGTTAACAACAATAGGCATACAGACAACAACTAGATGGACTAAACTACTGCTTCAACAGAAGAAACAAATTTCACATCTTGTGAACACCTCCATGTATTACATCTACATACAAAAGATGGACTAGATAACAAGCCCACAAAACACGCCTTTAAACAAATGACCCTTCAAGTCAAGCATGTAGAGAAAGAGCATTAGGACTCTTTTTCAAAAGATGAAACACTTCATCATTATCTCCATTTGGAGACCAAGTTAACTTCTCCCAAGTCAACATGGCATCACATGCATGTCAAAGCAATAAATCCTGCAAGTTAATTACACATGCATGTTCAAAAACAAGGAAATCATCAACATCCTTGTGTTCATGCATCTTCTGCTCATGCATGCATTTCATACTTCAACTTTCACTTAAGCACACTATACCTTCAAAGCTGAAATCAAATATAATGTAGGTGCATCAATAGACATGATATCTTAATCGAATAAGAACTCTAACCGTTCCTTGCCAATCCCTTTCAAAGGTAGAACCTTTGTCTGCACATTAGAATCATCATGTGAATCATTTTGAGACACATCATTCATGGAATCTTCACTTCCATTTTTGCCATCTTCTCTTTTCGCTTTCATCAACTTTTGTGGAAGCATTGTTGGATTCAAAGTCCAACATTTTGCAGCAAGAGGTCCTTACTTATGGTAGTAAGTGCACTAGATATGCATCCTCTTGACAGCATGATTCGCCTTGTCCAATGGACATTTGGCTTCTTGCTTCTTTTCCTTCTTCTACTTCCTGTATGTGGCCATTATCTTCCAACATCTTGAAACATTATGGTTATCCAAACCACAAAAGGAACAAGCAATTCTTTCCCCATCTCTATGTGGAAATTTATCATGCTTTCCACAATCAAAAAAAATGTTTAGAACCATATTTATACCTTTCTCTTTTCCCTTTATTGGCCTCATGAGGAGGTGAAGCAAATGAAGAGGTGGCTCCCTTTTGGAACCCCATCAATCTGTTCAAGGCTGTCGGAGTCTCCCAAACTCTCTGGTTCAAGTGTGTGCTTCTGAACACCTGCATCCTGCAAATGATGTTTCAAGCTATTGCATTGCTCCTGAATACAATCCTCACACTCTGTAACTCAGAAAATAGTTACTCTGGAACAAGAATACATCAACCAAATAATCAATTCTTGACTTCCAAAACACCTTTTAGACAAACGATCTTTTCTCTGTCAATCAAGCATTCTGATATAACCTTATTTTAGGGTGGGGTCAATCAATCTCAAGCTCTGATACCACCTGATCTGAAAATGGGCCACTTAGGCTTCTAGTCTAACTTACAAGAATCTCTCCCACTTCCAAAGCTTAAATTATTCCCAATTCTTCATGATTAAGCAATGTGGAATTAAAAATAATTGAAATATAGGTATGTGCTGGTATTTGATTTAAACTTATTATATGCTTTAAAATCTACAGTTTCTGCTGATTTGTAAATGTGCTTGAACTAATATATAAATACATATAAGAGTAAATAATGCAGCAGTAAAAACAAACACAAAACAACAATATTAATTTGGAGTTCATCCAAAACTCTTGTGTTACGTCTCCATGAGCTCTAGTCAACTAAACTAGGCTCTCTGGGATTATGGTATAAGTCCTTTTTACAAGCTCTTGGCTCAACTCCTACTATTTTACACAGAAACAGTGGGTTTAGACAACATGTCATTCCCTGGCTCTTGAAGCTCTTGCACTTGGCTCTGGCTCTTGGCTCTTGGTTTTGGCACTTGGATCTGACTCTGGCTCTTGGCTCTTAGTTGTGGCTCTTGGCTCTGACTCTGGATCTTTGGCTTTGGCTCTGGCTCTGGCTCTTCGCTCTGGCTTCTTGGCACTCTACAACCTTCAACTCTTTGGATTCTCACTTGAAATTCAAGTGACCCCAAAGGCTCCATCAGCTGCTTAGCATAGTAGCTCTTCGGCTCTCTCGGCTCTACTACTACTTTCAGCATTCAGATTCTTCTTTCAATTGAGCTCTTTAACTCCTTTCAGGTGAGCTTCCAGCTTTTTGGCTACCCCAGCCATTTCTCTGTGTGCAATCATCCTTCTGTGGCTCTTTGGCTTCCCTACGTGTTGTCTGTTCGACTGCCATCTAGCTTGGTGGCTCTATGGCTTCAAACGCATCATTGTTTGTCAAAAATGCCCACCTGTAGCATGCATCAATGGTCAGGAGCTGTTACGAAGGGATTGTGGCTGTTTCTCTAGGAAAAACCAGATAATTGGGAAAATCTCATAACATAGAGAATTCCTGAAAAATGCATTATGGGGCTTGATTTCGGGACCTAAAAATATATTAAATCACCCCTATAACCCTCTTGGGTCTGCCATTAGGTGTAATATCTTATCTCCACCATTGATCTGGGAGATCTAGATCCAATGGCTATGGTTCCATTTCTGGTAGCCCTTTCGTACGAGAGTTAACCGCCTGATAAGGGTGGTTTCCTCTCTCCTCAGCCTTGACACGTGGCAACCATTGTATGGGTTTGGGCGGAGCCTGGCCCAAACCACTTACCGCCTTTAGGTCCTCCCGAAATCCCGCTTGTTTCGGACTTGAAATAATATGCAGTGACCTTTATAAACCCCTTCGGGTCTAGTTTCATTGCATTGGCACTTTTCCTTAATTTTTCGTTTATTTAACGAAAATGCGCAAATACATAGAAATCTACTGTTTGATGGATCTCAAAATATAGCCAATATCACCTATAGCCTCGTCAGGTCCAGCTACCGCATCGCACATATATATGTGTTGCCCCACTCCGTTGTGTAGCTCCGATGAGATTTTGTGATGCGACTAGTTGCAATTGCATATCAGATGAGCCCAGGGTCTTGCCATATGGCATCGCCGATTGCGATATGCCAATATCGACGATCGGCATATTGCTTAGCTCGATCCCTATGTTATATCACATGTGTCTTCCTCCAACCCGATATGTCGGGGATCGACCATCGGGGGTGGCTTCCATTTTCCACTTAATGCTCTCTTTTGCCTTGGTCTAATGTGATTTCCTCTTTCGAAGGGTTTTTTTTCCTTTTTAAAGATTTTGCCTCTTTTTCTAAGGAACAAAGGGCATCTTCCTTAGGCAATAACTTCTCCATCCTAAGTCCGTTTTAGCCTGTTCAAATTGCAGTAGATTCAGAAGAAAAATATGTCTGCAATGGGGCTATTTCTAAGAGAATCCTGCGACTTTCATTTTCCTCTCACTTACAAAGGATTTGTGCCATTTGGAACATTTTACCTCTTATATGAAGTCTTTTAGACTTAGACATTTATCCAGTATCCATTTTTGGATCAGCTTCCCATAGCACTTTTATTATGAACCAGAATTGGTCTAGATCTTTGTTCCCTGCATCTTTGAACATTGGAAATTTTATTGTGTTCACCATATTGAACTATGGTGGTGGCGATGGTGGTGTGGGCAGAGATGGCAGTGAAGGTGGTGAGACTGGTGGTGGTGTAGGTGGAGGTGATATGCATGGAATTTGTTGCCTTATTACACTGATCACACTTCTTGGTAAAACTTTCGCGAGCTCTTCCTCGCTTTCTGACTAAGGCAAAATGAAGGGGATATTCTCTATATCTCTACACTACCTTCATTTCTATAGAATATCCCACTGTATGTAGCCCCAAACATCAATTTATTCACATAACCCACTTTTCACATAATACAATTTTAATCCAAGTGTTCAAAGTTTTAATGTACTTACCTTGCGGCCCTTTCAGGAAGCATCGTTCCGCCTCACTGTAGCTGACTATCGTGTCTATCACGAATTCGGTGATAAACCGTTCTATAATTCGATCGAGTCAATGGTCTACACCGCACACGATCTTATCTTCTGATGCTTCTGGTCTGTGTACCAATTCTGGAGTCCACACAATTGTTTTATCGAGCCTACACCATCCTTGACTATTTGCTAGCTTCACGATCCACTCATACAACTTAGAGGGGAAGGATGCAAAGAAAATTTTGTGGATTTCCGTATATAAGTAGTGCTCTAACCACTGTTCCTTTGGTACTCGTGGATTCCTATTTTCCTATGCCGCAAACTCGTGAATCTTTCTGTTTGACCACCCTTCAATTTTTTTCTTTGTCGGATTCTAATGACATGACACCAAACATCCCTCATGCAGATCCTGGTCCCAATAATAGAACCATTTTTTGGCTTGTTGGGACTTGACCTAGGTTCAGAGGTCATTTAGCCCAACAAATCCCGGTACTACTGGCCCTTTCGACAATAGTCCGTGAGGCGCAGACTGAGGTCTCACCCAAAGTAGTAGGGGAGGGTGTTAGATGTTGGCATTCTGATATAGGTATGACTCAAGTGTTGTCCTTGATGGCAACTCACTCAGATGACAGATCAAGGTTCAGACTCACAGAATGAAGAAAGAAAGGTATACACAGGTTCACTATATACCAAGTCACATATATATGCAGGTTCACTATATACCAAGTAGAGTGTATAAATATGTTCACTATATACAAAGGCGTGTATAACGTACACATGCACTTTCACAGAAGGAAAGGTGCGTACATGTCGGAAAACTAAGTTTTGGTGTGTGGTATTTGGTCCGAGGTATTGATCCCAGGTATTGGGTCCACGTTATTGGTCCTAAGTGGTTTTGGACCATGGTATTGAGAGAGGCATAAACCTATATAAGGAGAAGAAGATCATTAGGCCAGTGAGTAGGTGTGCGAGGATTAAATATCTGATGAAGTGTGAGATCTAGTTTGTTTGTTATGGGTTTGTGACGCTTTGCTTGATCTAAACCAAGGATGCACCTATGGGATTGATGATGGATGATGGATTGAGATCATAAGGCTTGGAATGCATTATCATTATGTGGTTTGATCATGGATAGACTAGATCTGAATTATTGACGCATGTTTTATTGTATAAATGTTATGATCTGGGTATGACTGATGTTTGGAATAGTTACAAAATTATGAGTAAATATTTGCAGATCTCTACACGGGTTGCCTTTAGTAAAAGCGTGTATACATGCTGGTTTGGTTCATCATAGTAGCATATACATTGTGAGATATGATATTTGAAGTTGTAGTTGGATCTGGTTGTTTTTGCAGAGTTCTGTGTTCTGGTGACTATGTTTTGTTGACAGGGTTTCAGTGATTTAGTGTTCGGTGATTCAGAAATGAATGATGCAAGTGTAGTTGATGGTTGTATTGCAGTGGTGATTGATTTTGTGCTTCAATGTTGTTGATGGGTCTAGTATGAAAATTGGATGAAACATGGCCTTCATATTATGGTGTTGTGATGAATCAAGAAGGTTCTAGCCTTCAGTAGGTTGGTGCCTATGTACTAGTAAACGGATCGACTAGTACAAGAGCTAGGGGGTTGTAGCTCCCTTCCAGTAGTAGTTGAAGAATGAGAGAAGGTTGTAGCCTTTTGCAGGTGGGTGCCTGCGTACTGGTATGAGTCTGCACCAGTACAAGATTGTAAACATGATTTTCTTATCCTAAAGAAAACAGTAGTAGGTGGTTTTTGGTCCCGCATCGGGTTTCCACCTTATATCATGGTGTTCATGTGTGCTTCTTATGTGTGATGATCTGTTTTGTTTTACTGCATCTATTTACTATTCATATGGTTAATGAAGTTCTGATGCACTGATTAAAGATCAACATATAATGGATTAATTGAATCACAAGTTTAGTGGATATATGCTAGTTGCATTAAACACAGTTGCGTGTACATGCAAGTTCCCTTAACTAAAGTAGCGTATATGAATCTAAGTATGGAAATGAAAAAGTTAAAGATTTGATAATATTGATTCACCCCCCCCCTCTCTCAGTATTATTTCCAACAATTGGTACCAGAGTAGGTCCTTTGGTAGAAGCTTGATCGCTTGAAGGAGATTTGTAGAACAATGGGAAAGAAGCTAAAGAAGAAAGCACCTCAGATGAAGAAGACATCTCAGGAACTATAACAGTGGGAGAATTGATTGGGGAATATGTGGAAGCAACACTTCAGATTTAGAATCACCTCAGAATAAAGAAGCAAAAGAAATATCAGGTATGAATTTGTTCTCCTCTGGTGATATATTTCTCCATCCATTTGAAGATGATGAAAGTGATAGCAAAAGAACTGAATTTTCTCTTATGGGTTAGGAAGAAAGATATCAAATAGAAGCAGAATTTAAAAGTCTTACGGACAAAATTAGAGATCAAAAAGATCTATTGGACAAAAGGGAATGTGCCTCCAAAGAAGAAGCTACCAAACTAAAATCTCAACTAGCGGAAGGAAACAAGGTAAGGAAGCTATTCAAGGAAAAGGAAGATCAATGTCAAAAGCTACATGATGAAGTGACATCATTAAGAAATGAAGTAAATGAAAGGAGCACAACAATCAAGAAACTAAAAGATAGATCCAGTTACTATGAAAGTCTTGAAGCTAAGATGCTCTCGATAAAAGAAGATCTTGAAGAATCAAATAAGCAGAATAAATAACTACTCAAAGCTCCTGAAAAATATGAAAACAATGTTCTTGAATTAAGACATCAGTTGGAAGAAGGAAGAAAAGCTGAAGGAATCATGAAGAAGTAGTATCTTGAATAGGAAGAGCAACATCAGGTTGAGGTAAAGATTCTAAAAGATAAATTAGAAGAAAAGGATAAGCTCCTATAATTTCAAGATAGTACTAAGATCTTGGATGATATTCTTAGTAGTCAAAGGTCTCCTGCTATCAAAACTGGTCTTGGCTTTCATGAAACTATTGAAGGTGAATCTATTTCACAAAGTAAGACAAGGAACTCTGATGCAAAATCTAAAATTCTCAACAAGGAGATGAGAGGTCAATCCCATAAAAAACCAAGGAAGGAAATTATTCAAATAAAATCTCTTACTCCTAACTATGGAAGTGATAGTCAATTATTTCCTCCCATGAATAATGTTAAATGTTATGTATGTCATAATTTTGGACATATTGCAGCCAGATGCAGAAGTAGAATGATTCAAGACCATCACACAAAAAGATCATCACGTTCCAGGTACTTTAAGGGATATCTTTTTCTTGCAATCTGTTTGGTCACAAAGCTGTTGATTTCTATAGAAGGAATATGAAACATGTAAGATGTTATGCATGTAACAAGCTTGGACGTATATCAAAGGAATGCAAGAACAATGTACAGGCACCATACCTAAAGGAGAAAACACCATCACAGTTGAAGATATGGAAGAAAAAGGAATTACAGTCAGAAATATGTGGCATAACAGAGTATACAGACATGACAGACTTAGAGGGAGCTAAAAGTGTGGAACCTCAATGTTCTAAATCTCATACAAAATTTTCATGAAGACAAGTCATGTGTATATGTGAGTTCGAAGCTGCACAGTCATGTATATGTTGAAAGCAGTGGCACAGACTCAAGAAAAAGGGTCTGATATGGTTCAGTTAATTATTTTCTCTATTTGATGATGGTTACAATCTACTAATGATGTGTGTAAATGTGTTGGTACTCATAAGATGTTGTTTAGAAGTGCTTTTCATCCTAACTTGATGATGATGATGCCTTGATACTTCTTGCTGATATATGCATGATCAGATCTGACAATGAACAGATGGCACAAGTTCAGGGGGAGCATATGCTTCGAATAATGCATTGTTGGCATTATGGTTAGAATGCTTTGGTGATAATGCTTGTGTGGCTAAATGATACATCTTGCTAGTTGTTTAAGAGAATGGTATTGCAGGTTATAGGTTGCCGATATTGATGAGAGATTCCTATGGTGTAGATCATATGATGTATGATAGTTGATGATGACTATCATGGTCTTGTTTAGGTCATTGGTCTTTGTTAAAAATGTCATGCATGGGAAGGATGATGTAATAATGTCTATCTCAGTCATGTATAAACATTTGGTATATCCCCACTTGGTTGGATGGATGAGTCAAAATGGTGTATCCCCACTTGGTTGGGAGATTGATGTATGTATGAGTCATTGGTGATAGGAAGGTCATACTCACTTAGTTGATTTGTAGAGTCATGTTATTCTTTAATATCTTTGTAGACTTTGCATGTGCTCAGGGTGAGCATGACCGGATTGGTACATCCTAGCATCTACAAAAGGGGAGCTCAATAAGAGATTTCAACATGTACTCAGGGGGAGTATGGACAAAAAAATGTATATCAAGGGAGAAAGTATCTTGGTCCACCCTTTGCTCTTGATGTCAAAGGGAGAGAGTGACTTGGTGTGGTTGTTTCCATCAAGTCCAAAGGGGGAGATTGTTGGCATTATGATAAAGGTATGACTCAAGTGTTTTCCAACTCACTCAGATGACAGATCACAGTTCAGACTCACAAAATGAAGAAAGAAAGGTATACGTAGGTTCACTAAATACCAAGTCACGTATATACACAGAATCGCTATAGACCAAGTAGTGTATACACATAGGTTCACTATATACAAAGGAACATGTAACGTACACACGTACTTTCACAAAAGGAAAGGCGTGTACATGTCGGAAAAGTAAGTTTTGGTCCATGGTATTTGCTCCATGGTATTTTGGTATTTGGTCAATGGTATTTGGTCTGAGGTATTAACCCCAGGTATTGGGTCCAAGGTATTGGTCCTATGTGGTTTTGGACCATGGTACTGAGAGAGGTGTTATCACCAAAATAGGACCTTGATAGGCTGTTGAACATACTATCTCAGTGTAACTATCTCAAACCAATCTTTTAGCTAAGGCTTAGCCTCCTCAGCCTGAGAGGGCTCTCTCAAAGGGTTAATGATATTGATTAAAGATATGGATAGATGGCTAACTCTATGGTTTGTGATTTTATATGTTTATAGGTTGAAAGATGAAGGCTAGCTACCATTGGGCTATGGAGTCAAAGTATGTTTCAGTACCACAGGGAGATCAGCTTAACATGAAAGTTAGGGCATAGAGATTTTTTATACATCAACAAAACAAAGATACAATGTAAGGAGACATAGTTTATAAATACATGAAGGAAGTTAGAGCATCATTGATGAGTTCTAAGTAACATGTATTCATAACACTGCAAGTAAGTGAAACAAGAAATCCATGAGACAATAGGACATTAAAAACTCTCTTTGAATCCTGAGTAGTGAAGCCAAAACATTCGACCTAGCATGGAAGTCAAGGAATTATAGAGTTCAAGTGCAGAAATGCAAATATAAAATAGTGAAACACAGTTAGTTTATCTATGAAGGAAGTCAGAGAATCATTGATGAGTTATGAGTATCATAACTAAACACCACTGCAATGTAAGTATTGGAAGATGCCATCAAAACAGGAATGTACAAGAACTCTTCATGAATATTGAGTTGTCTAAGTAGAAAGTTTGCATTAGGTTAAAAATATACACAGTCTACACATAGAGCAGCAGCTGAGCCAAAAAGTCTCCAACCCTTTGCTAATTCGATCTCTTGCTTTAAATATAGCATTTAAAACATGTATTCCCTCATCCCTCATCAAGAGAATTCGAATTTGTTATGAGTGACACCTATTCTAACCATAAAACAAACCTTTAAATGCATTTGACAACTAACTAACAGTCCTAGGGTCCTAATAAACTTAACAGTACAACTGCTTGTTATGACTAAACTACCTTAACTAAACATTGAATGCATTCTTTGATAGTTGCAACCTCATGAGGTCGAGTTTGATGAAGCCTCCCACATTGTCACCTTACTGCTGATGGTAAACCCTAGAAACATGTTTCCCTGTTTTTAGGTTTAGGATCTTTGAAAATTAACACGTCAGACAGAGCCTTTATCTTCTCATCTATGGCATACTTCATGATATTGAAGAATATTTTTGTAGTACGTTTTGTCTAGAACATAAAGCTCTCTTGGTTTTTGAATACACTTCTCCATCTATCCAAAATATGTCTTTGAAAAACACTTGTAAAACAAGAAAAATTTGTTCTCTGAAACTAGGGTTTCAAAGAAAGCTTAGTATCTCCCAACTAATAACACTTATGAAGAAAGTGAGATAGGTTATTGTATCTGGAGAGTTAGTGAAGAGAAGCCTCCTTCATAAGTCCAAAATACCTTTCTTGTGACCAGAAACTGATCTTGAAAAAGACTGCTAAAACCAGAAGACAAAGCTTGACTTTTAGCAGTTTCATAGTGCAAGTTTAACCATAAATGTCTACCACCTCATAACGAATTTGAAGAAACTCAAAGATGTTTTTGTAGTTCAGTATGTTAGGAAGAAAAAAGTCTTTTATTTTTCAAATTTGAGTTCTCAGCTGCTCAGGAACCCTTTTGGAAGTTGACTAGTAAAAGAAGAAAACAGAGTCCTTTATGCTGAAACAGGCTGCTTTAATGATTTCGTAGCGCAAAACTGGTTTTTTACACTGCCTGCACTACGAAAACATGGATTCGTAGCTATTTTCATTTTTTTTTTAAATGGGTAAACATGTGATTTTCAAAACATGATATGGGAACCATAAATTGTAAAACAAGGTTTTTGAACTTTATTTGACGATGGAAATGAGACTCTAACCCTATGACTTAGACTCTAAAAACCATAAAATTGACTTAACCACCATCTACCATTATGACTTATGAACAAATGTAAACTGTCCAAGTTTTAGAGAATTTTTGGGTCATAACAAGAGGCATAAACCTATATAAGGAGAAGAATATCATTAGACCAGTGAGTAGGTGTGCAAGGATTGAATATCTGATGAAGTGTGAGATCTAGTTTGCTAGTTATGGGTTTATGATGCTTTGCTTGATCTAAACCAAGGATGCACCTATGTGGTTGATGATGGATGATGGATCAGGATCATAAGGCTTGGAATGCATTATCATTATGTGGTTTGATCATGGATAGACTAGATCTGAATTATTGATGCATGTTTTATTGTATAAATGTTATGATCTGGGTGCGACTGAAGTTTGGAATAGATGAAAAATTATGAGTAAATATTTGCATATCTGTACGTAGGTTGGCTTTGGTAAAAGTGCATATACACGCTGGTTTGGTTCATCATAGTAGCGTATACATTGTGAGACATGATATTGGAAGTTGCAGTTTGATCTAGTTGTTGTTACAGAGTTCTGTGTTCTGCTCTGTGTTCTGGTGACTGTGTTTTGTTGATAGGGTTTCAGTGATTCAGTGTTCGGTGATTCAGAAATGAATGATGCAAGTGTAGTTGATGGTTGTATTACAGTGGTGATTGATTTTGTGCTTCAATGTTGTTGATGGGTTGAGTATGAAAATTGGATGAAATGTGGCCTTCATATTATGGTGTTGTGATGAATCAAGAAGGTTGTAGCCTTCAGTAGGTTGGTGCCTACGTACTAGTAAAGGGATCGGCTAGTACAAGAGCTAGGGCATTGTAGCTCCCTTCGAGTAGTAGTTGGAGAATGAGATAAGTTTGTAGCCTTCTATAGGTGGATTCCTGCGTACTGGTATGAGTTTGCACCAGTACAAGATTGTAAACAGGTTTTTATTATCTTAAAGAAAACAGTAGTAGGTGGTTTTTGTCCCACATTACGTTTCCATCTTATATCGTTGTATTCATGTGTGCTTCTTATGTGTGATGATATCTTCTATTTTACTGCACCTATTTTCTGTTCATATGGTTATTTAAGTTCAGATGCACTGATTAAAGATCAACATATAATGGATTAACTAAATCATAAGTTTACTGGATATACACTAGTTGCATTAAACATAGTTGCATGTACAAGCGGGTTCCCTTAACTAAAGTAGTGTATATGAATCTAAGTATGGAAATGAAAAAGTTAGTGATTTGCTAATACTGATTCACCCCCCCCCAGTGTTATTTCCAACACTAGAACCAGGTTTCTACACCCCAAAGATGTCTCACGTTTTGAAGTGGTCCGCGGTTTGACCTTGTGCGGACGTCGTTACACGCACTTACCCGTTCCTCGCAGTCGGATATGCTACCTTCACGCGACCCTACTCGAGGGCCGAACATAGTTATTACCCAAGTCCTTACTAGTAATCCAATATTAGGTGATTAACATAGCTTATTTGTAGGTTTTTAGTTATACTTAACAAGATTCACCATTCATACCGGTGCACGCAGTAAATAAACAATATATTTTCAAGTATATCAAACATATAATAACTCGGAACAGGTACACAAAATTGGCAACAAAACCTTTCTTTATTAATCTCTTCTCCGATTACAGACTCGACTTCACCCTGCGCACTCAGCTGTAGGGGTCTATGCACTTAGCGGCATAGTCTACTAGGCCTCTGCGCACTCAACTATAGATACTTCTCCTACTCTATGACCCAAAGACACACTTCGCACTGTGACTCAATCAGTTAGACTTTTTATTCTTTTCTTTTATTGTCTATCTCCCTTTCTACAGTTAGAGCCTCACTCTATTTATACAATCACATGGCCCGTTGACCATGGGTAGGTCTATCTAACCAACATTACATTACAAAACTAGGGTGGACAACCCTATGACTCTACATACTTTCGCACCCTACCCCTATAATTCGCGGAGCTTTACAACAAGATCAACTCAAAACTTAGGCTTTAAGCACCAAAACATGATGTGGTGGGATTCCATGCCCAACAAGCTACTTATCTAGGGAATTTGTGTTTATCCATAGATACCAAATTCCCCAAAGAAAATTGGCGACTCTGATGGGAAACTATCACCTTTCCTAGTAGCTTATTCACCTCTGAAGGCATTCTTGTAGACTATTTTCAGCTCTTTTGCATTGAATTTTGGTTAAAAATTGAGGTTAGATGACACTTGAGGCCTCTCAGGAATCAACGAAGGCTTGGTCAAGGGATAATGCTCTACAGAGCACCCTTGGGTGAGAGGCAGTGCTTTGCAGTGCAGTTAGGCTCTCTTTGACCTACGTTGATCCACCTTAGGGAAAATTTACACCTTTGGATTGAGTCTTTACCAAATTTCCTCTATTTGATTGCTTGTTGATTGATTATTGAGTGTCATGTCTCAGAAAACAAGTTTTTATCTCCTTTTCTAGCCCTACTTTGACTTGACGGAGTAATTTTTCTTAAATGTTTTCTTTTTCATTATCGATGCATAGTCAAAATTAGATTAGAGTTGATTAATATTTGTTCGAAAGAAAGTGTCATAAAGGTCTTCTTTTCCTTCGAAACTGAACTGTTGTAAAGTGTTCATTCTTATGGAAGACTGATTGATTGTATGTGCATATTTCCTTTTGTTCATATTCACATTAAGGAAATCAAAAAGAAAAACATGCATGCTGCATAGAAAAAGTATGTGTGTGCTCATAGGAATAGTGTATGGAAATTTCATTAGATTGTGCTCTTTGCTCTTTGATCGAAAGAAATTTGATTGCTCTATCCCTATGTAGCTAGTATTTTTATCATTAAATTGAATGGAAAGAATGTTTATCATGATAGTTACATTTTAGGAATTGCAAACATACATCACTTGGTGAAACTTGAAAGGAAAATTTTAAAGAAGGTCAACTTAAAATTTATCTTAATCTACCTAATGGAGCATTGTCACCTAACGAAAAAAATTTAGTGCTTCTAGGCTAGAGATGTGTTCCGGCGTCATAAAACAAAGAAGTTGTCACTAACTTGCCTGCAATACACCTCGAGTAGCTCGTCTACGTACCTTCGGGTATATAGGGCACTGTTATAGTATGTAAAGTATATGGGAATGCTCTCACTGTGCAGTTTTGCATTAGACAACACTTATACGGTTTGGGCCTCCATGTACTTTTGGGTATATATGGGAGGACAACACTAGGCTCCTATGCATCCTTAGGAAACCGAGTCAAATTCCTTGTACACTATGATACACCAAACGCAACATTCAGGGAGATTGCCTGCTCATACTTCTTGGTTCGCCAGGAGGTATTCTGTAATTCACAGTTGCTTGGTAAACCTTTTGCCTAGATTATACATCTTTTGTTTCGTTATGTTACTTTCATTAAAATAAAATTAATTGACTGCAGATAACATCCTCCACGCTCACTCCTTAGTTTATCTTAGGTTGAAACATATGGCAACAAATCCTGAGTCCACTAATCAAGGAATTCCTTTTGACGGGAATCCTAGTCATTTTCCTCCTTTCGAAAATATTGGTGCTCCTTATATGGCTACATTATCCCTACCGAGATGTACCATTGGCTTTCTAGTATGGTTGTTTTCAACCTCCTTGGTTCAAAATATTGTGATTTCTCTGCAATCAAGTACACTTCTAACTAGACAAAATCAACCTCAAGTTGATCCTAAAGTTGACCCTTTGCCTTCTTCCTCGCCTTCTTCCTCTTCACCTGGTGAAAGTATTGGTACTAGTAACCAAGTGGCTAAGAAGAAGAAGAAGAAGCAAATTCAGCAAAGGGGCAACTAAGCAACCATTGCTTTGAATGTAATATCTGATGAGAAATCGTCCATCAAACCTCACAAATTTTGATATCCATGCAAACTTTGTGCGGGAGACCATCTTCTTCGAAATTGTCTTGATATTCCTCAGATCTTAGAAGAATGGTCTTCTCATTCACATCATACTATGTCATCAACTTCTAGAAATCATGTTGTTTACACACCATCAACTAGTGGTAGTAAAGTTCATCAAAAGAAGGGTAAAGTTAAGTTTCCTTGTAGGTTATGTGAAGGGAATCACCCCATCCACCTTTGTATGTATCTGGATGAAGCCAAAAAAGTGTTGGATAACCATTTGGCTTCACTGTAGTGGCTTCCATCTAGTTACAAGAGACTCTCCCTTAATCCTTCACTAGTTGACGAATTGACTGACTCAAATCAACCGTCAATCAAACCCACTCTCTGAAAGTGAATCCTATGAGTCTATACTCGTCCCAAATCGACAGGTCGAGGAAACAATTGACCTGATTTCACCTTCAGTTAATTGTACCTTTCCTGAAGAGAGTGAGTATGATACCACTCAAGTTCTTTTTGCTTCTTCAAATTCTATTGAGCTTGGGGTCAGTCCTCCTGTTCCATCAATACAGGAGGAAAATCCTCCCGGGTTAATTCTCTCGTTTCTATGGTACCCCGTCCAAGTAGTCTGGTCACATCCTTTGATTAGAATCGACTGGCAGGATTCCATCTTCCTTCTTATGTGCCTTTCCAGATCATAGTATAGGTTTGTAATATGATTGTACCTATGACTATTATAGATGAAGGTGCATCTTTGAGTATCCTTTCCTCCGCTGCTTGGAAAGTGCTCGGTTCGCCACCACTTGTGCCTATTACCTAGAATCTATTGGCTTGTAACAGAGAAACTAGTCAACCATTAGGGATCCTTCCTTAGTTTCCTATTACTTTGGGAGAAAAAATCGTTTATCTGAATGTGATGGTAGTCCCAGGCCCTTTAGATTACAATTTACTTCTTCGCCACGACTATGTTTATGACATGGGAGCTATTGTTTCAAAACTATTTCGAGTGATTTGTTTCCCACATGAAGGAAAAATTGTCACCGTTGACCAACTTTCATTTCTCAGTCCAAATATGGATTCCAGTCAGCCATCTTCCCCAAATGGTTCTTTATACCAATGGTATCATCCCTGCCATGGGTTAATTATGTAGCAACTAGTTCCATGCCTACATCAATGGACGATCAATTCCATGATGTCATACATTATGTACTAGGGGCATTGGAACTAGATCTCTCCTTCCAAAGCGTTGTTCTCTCATCAGATGAGAACCTCTTGGAAGTCATGACCTCCTATCATGGGTTGTGGAAAACAAGGAATATGAGGATAGTTCCTTATCTTGTGTCAACCTCGTTAAAAAATGAAACAAGGAATATGAGGATAGTTCTTTTAATGTGTCAACCTCATTAAAAAATGAAACAGGTCCTATGAGGATAGTTCCTTGTCTTGTGTCATCTTCATTCAAAAATGAAACAAGGAATCTGAGGATAGTTCTTTTACTGTGTCAACCTCATTAAAAAATGAAATAGGTCCCATGAGTATATTTCCTAGTCTTATGTCAACCTCATAAAAAAATGAAACAAAGGGTATAAAGATAATTCCTTGTCTTATGTCAACATCATTAAAAAATGAAACAAGGAATATGAGAATATTTTTTTACTATGTCAACCTCATTAAAAAATTAAACAGCTCCCACGAGGATAGTTCTTGGTCTTGTGTCAGCCTCGTTAAAAAATGAAACAAAGGAGTATGAGCATAATTCCTTGTCTTGTGTCAAGCTCGCTAAAAAAAGAAACAAGGAATTTGAGCAGAGTTCCTTGTCTTGTGTAAAGCTCATTAAAAAATGAGACAAGGTCCCCTTCGAGTCTTTGATTAGATCTCATCAAATCCCAGTCAAGTCTTTCAGTTGATCTCGTAAACAAACCTTCATTCCATCCACCTAATAGCCATGAGTAGTCTACTTAGGTGACTGTAAAGAATCTTGGGTGACATGCACCTCATGGTAAAGTTAAGTTTCCCTGTAGGTTATGTGAAGGGAATCACCCCATTCACCTTTGTCCCTATGTGGATGAAGCCAAAAAATTGTTGGATAACCATCCTACTTCACTATAGCAACTTCCACCTTGTTACAGGAGACTGTCCCTTTCATCATGTTAGTTGCATGTAAACCAATCTCAACCATAGTTCTTCGTTTTAAGCCTGTGTAAAAATGAAACTGAATTCAAGCATAGTTCTTCATTTTAAGCTTGTGTAAAAATGAAACTAGTTCTAAGCACAGTGTTTCGTTTCAAGCTTGTGTAAACATGAAACTGTATTCAAGCATAGTTCCCTATGGTTCAAGCTTGTCTAAAGATGAACCCATCTCCATTTTAACCCTAGTGATTTCCATTCTATCAGCCTCTTTCATAAGATGAGCCTTGGTTGTTTTCATCCCATTGCCACCATCCCTTTGGTTGATCATATGCCTTCACTTGGTTGTTTCACCCTTTTTGAGGAACAACTGTAATGAGTGGTCTTATTAGATAGCCTCTTGACATAAAGAGCATGTTTTGAGAAGTTACAACATCACCAGAGCCAATTTCTACCCTAGACACTACTCGTTCCTTAAAATGGAGTCCTCTTTAAGCTCTTTTAAGAATCTCTAAATATGAAAAGATTGTCGAGCGCTTTTCCTTTCTAGCTCATTAATGGATTGGAAATGACATCTGTTTTGTATTATTTTATGCTTTTTCAGGCTTGAGAGATTAATTTACGAAAAATAACTTGTGGAGTTTTCTTTTTATACCTTTTCAAACACTGTAAACATGAAAAGGACCGAGTTGTATTTGTCGTTAAACTCATTAAAACATAAAATAGCGACAAACTTGTCCATCTAGACAAGATTGAGTTTCAGCTTCTCTTGACTCGCTCAAACATTAAATAGTGATGGATTCGCCCAAAGGGTGAAATTATACAACAAGCATATGTTATCCTCCTCAAGATTGATAAAAATAAAGAGGTACTTGTCAGCAATGACTCGGGAAATTGGTAAAAAGGGGAAAACCACTTTATGGTAGTAGGTCGCTCTTGAACATGACACTTTCACTTCATCTCTATGACTATTTGGGTTGGGTTATCTGTTTGATAGTTATCACACCTATGGCCTATCACACCATCCATTACTTTTGTTTTGGGTCAATGCTGCTAATTAATTAAGGTATTTGGGTTGGGTTATCTTCTTGATGGTTATCATACCTATGGTCTATCACACCATCCATTACTTTGGTTTTGGGTTAATGCTGCCAATTCATTGAGTGTCACTGATATGTTCAAGAGACGTCATTTAGTGGAATATCATAAACCTTCATTTTCATGACCGCCATTCCTGAACCTTGTGTCATCAGTGGAATTCCATCTCCAAAATCATTACACTCGTTTTGTGTCGTTAATGTGGGATACATCAAGGCCCTCCTGCGACGAGTCACTTCTTGTCGACATCAACACATTATCCAAGAAGTTGACTTAGAAACACCCTTCTAGTACCTTGAGGCTTGCATGCATCAATTGTAGGTTTCTCTCTTCTAGTGATAGGTTGATATCAGTGGATTTCGACCGAAAGACTTTGTATGGTGTTCAACGTCAAATAATCCATTCACACCATGTAGATTGTGCTACAATACCTTGAGGATCATTATCATTATCATGATTTCTCTCGCATATGTTAACAACTTACATGATCCAAGGTCTTTTTCTTATAGACGTGTTAAAGAATCACATGCATAAATTGTAGCTTGACCATAGAAATTTAATGTGCACATGAGAGAAGAGGAAGAAACACATAAAGCATGAAAGAAGACAAGAAAATTGATAGTGGAGTTTGTTCGACTTGGACTATGTTTCTGGGCCCTACTCAATCAATGGGGAGGCCTTCATTCATTCAATGCCATGAGAAAGAAGAAATTTAATCATCAGTTACAAAAGGAGTATTATACCTCCATTCTGGAAAATGGCCAAGAAATGGAGAGCTCTATTGCTGAAACTAGCATCACCATTGAATTCCTATCACCGAGACGTGAACAATCGAAATAAAACTTGCCCAAATATGACACTTGATCAAAATTGACCCCCTAGAAGATGTGCTTAAGCAAGGTTCCACCCCCTCTTTCAGCTCTGCTCAAGGTTTTGTCACCAGTAGTCTCGAAATTTGTGCCTACTCTCCTCTGCCATGCTCTGAGAAAAAAAAATATTTTATATTGTTTATGGGCAGAGGTTTCAAGTCTAGGCCATTCAGCACGTTGGAAAATTTTAGGAGTGGTTGAGGAGGAGTCGGGTGTGCAAACCGAACCCCTCCCTTTTTTTACACTCCATTTTTTAAACAGGCGGAAAGTCAACATATGGGTGGTTGTGCCCATTCATGCTGCAAGCGGTTATGGTATGAAGAGGCAGTGGTGGGAAATGGGGTTGGCAGCCCGTGCCCCATTGTAATGTTGTTTGTTGTATCATATGGGAGGTCGCGGGCGTCAGGGTTGGCAGCCCGCGCCCCCACTATTATCTGTTGCTTGATATATATATACTGCCATCATGGAGGATCCTGGGGTGGCAAGGTCATGGCCACCCACCCCAATACAATCAAATTTTTTTTTATGTTTGTTATCATTGTTGGGAAGGCTGACGGGGGTGGTGGCCCGTCTGCCTATTTGTTTATATATTTTTTAATTTTATTTTTCATAACCAATTAGAGTTTTCTCGAAATTTTGAATCAAGGCTAAAGGAGAAAAATTAACTGGGCCACAAATTCACCCAGAATCTGGCTCAGGTTAGCCGGAATCCGTTGGTCACGTTTGGTCAAAATTGCGTCTCCTTTAATCCTGCCACATGGGTAAGTCAACAATCAACTTTAACTGCTTCTATCTTTTCCGTACAGACTTGGATTGGAGTGTCGTTCACACCGTTGGAATTAGGGCAACGAGCACTACGATCTGATGTCAAGTTAATTGTCTTTCTGCCACTTTGAATTTTGAGCCTTTTTCATGCCCCTAGTGTCTTGAGATCCACCTGGGTCAATCCTCCCCACTAAAGAAATTTTGGACCCCAAAAGTATTTACACTTAAACACTATTTCAATCCACATTTTCAATCACCTGCACGTGAAACTGGTACATTATTGCAATCATCCACACTACACGTGACTCAGCAAACCTTCCTTTCGAAGAGTTCATAACACACACTCATTGGCCAAGGATTACATAAAATGTAATTAATGCCTCAAATATTAATAAAGAAAGGCCAAATATCATCAATGCATCTTTAAGTGATGGGAAACACACCATCATTTTTACATTTACTTGCAACATATGATTTATAATGGTGGCCATTACAAGCTACTACCCGTAAAAAAACCAACTTAATAAAGCAGACCATTGTGAATGGGGTGGATTGATTTGTTGAACATGCTCACCTTTCAGATCCTCTAGTGATGTTTCCAGAGCCTGAAGCATCGAACACGTGGTTTTTTGGTGTCCCTCTTTGTTGCAATGACTACAACGATTCTTTTTCCTCCAAAGTTTCGGGGCTGCCTTCGGGCGCTTTCCATTGGTGTTCCTTCGATAAGTGTTCATGGAGCCCTCACTATCACTAGAATGTGAGGAAGGAATTTCATCATCTGTCATTCGCTGGTTACTAGCTGTATTGGAGCTTTCCCCCATTTCCTTTCTGGTGTATTCGAGTCCTACATGACACAGCAAATCCTTGACTTCGATGGGGTTTATGATGCCTTGGCCTTTGATGCGAGGCCCTTTCCTTGATACCCCATTTTATTCAATAGTTTGGATCCAATCCCTATAGTATGTTTTTCAAAAGCATCAAATTCATCATCATGAAAATCATATGAAATGAAAGAATGGCTTTTTACCTCTAGAAGGCTATGTTGCAGCTTTTCCAAGGCCTCATCCTTGGCTTGCAACTGGCATAGTAATCTTTGTTTTTCTTCCCTTACCTCCTGTAGAAGCCTCCTTAGCTTAGCATTCTCTTCTTGGATGCAGTGGTTGATCTCCTCAATTTCTTGGAGTCCCACTGCAGGGAGTGCCCTTTTCGGTATGTTAGTTGAAATCCTTGATTCATTGCCAGAATCAGACACCAAATCTATGGGTCCTCCTACCACGATCCCAAGGGCTGCAAACTTTGTCTCATCATCGTAATCAGAGCCCAACTCAATGGGCCTACCTTCTGCAAATCCTACTGTTGTGACCTTCTCATCTTCCTTTGACTCGGAATCCTGGCTTTGCTTCACAGTGGTGATGACCTTCTGCTTCCCCTTTTTGTCATTCCTCTCAGGTGTCAACTCAGGGTGCATCTTCCAACAATTCTCTTTGTCATGCCCCTCCTTCTCACAATGTGTACAAGAGGGCTTTTCTCCCCTTCTCTTGGCTGCCGCATTTCTCTTTGAGTGGTCATCTTTTCCATGTGTTATCCTACTTTCCAAATGAATGCCCTTTACACTCGCCAAGTCAATGGTAGTAGGTTCAAGAATAACAATGAACGTCTAATGTAACTATGTAATCATCCAATATACTTAGTTACTACTTTAGGTGAGTCAAGTGCAATGCCTAGATTAAGTGCTTGTTTTCTAAACTCCTTGGTAAAGCTTTGAAAATCTTGACCTCTACCCTGCCTTAAGTATTTCCACTCCATTAAGGATTTTTGCTTATAACCCAAGGGATAAAATTGTTTTTCTAATGCATAAATGAAACTAGTCAATGAGGAAGGAAGATTACCCACACTCTTATTGCTTTGCAATTTTCTCTCCCACGAGACAAGAGCGGTGCCACTCAGCTGGAGATAGGCCAACTGAATCTTTGCCTCATCCTATGCGATCTGCTAAATCCTGCAGTAGATCTCAATTTTCCTAATCTAGTTATTAAGCTTCTCTACATTACTTTCATCGTTATACTGTTGGGTTGTGTTATATTCTTTCCACATAGTTAACAGGGGGTTTGAGGGGTACCCGTAACCCCACTTTATGGGGTCCGGGGCAGCGCCCAGGAAAATTTTGGTTTTGGACCCTATGTTAGGTTGGGCAGACCCACCTATGGTTTTGTGCATGATTTTCGCACATGTGTTTTGGACGCGATGGTTTTCGGTCCATGGTTTTGGACACGATGGTTTTCGGTCCATGGTATTGGATGCTTCGACATGTATAAATATGTATTGTAACATTGAAAGG
>APFE031595475.1:37900-51810 GCA_000404065.3 Pinus taeda | reverse complement strand
GACATGTATAAATATGTATTATAACATTGAAAGGAACATAATGAAAAATCAAGCTGGTAGTCCCGGTTTTGGGATCCAGTGGGAAATCTCTCTGTATATGTGTTTTATGTGTTATGCTCTCGCATTTTTAGTTTTCATGTGATTTAGAATTCGTATGCAGGTAATTTCTGTACAGGGTTAAAACCTACATATACATGGGAAGATCAAATTTGACATCTAATTTAAAGAAAGTTTTCTTATGTGCATCCCTTTAATTTCTATGATGATGGCGATGGGAGGAAGAATAACATTCACTCGTGGAAGGAGAAGGAGGTGGATCTCCTCCATCATCTCTGTGCACTGAACCTTGCCCTTCTGGAGCTTTTTTCTCTGTACTCTCAAGTTTTTCAAGTTTTGAGAACAACTTCTCAACACGATCTGCCATCATGTATAAATTCTTGCGGTAGTTTACCTCCTCTTCATAACGAGCCTCTTCATCTGCCATGTTTCTCCTTTGATGTGCACACCCTGCTTCGAGATCGAAAGACTTTAGTTTCCCTTCACCTCTTCGGAGCCTATTTTTTATTAGCATACAAACATGCAGCTCACATCTAAAAAGACCTGCTATGATACCACTTGATCCAAGAACTTTTGCTTATAGATTTATTAAATAATCACATGCATAAATTGTAGCTTAACCATAGAAATTTAATGTGCACATGAGACAAGAGGAAGAAACACGTAAAGTATGAAAGAAGACAAGAAACTTGATAATGGAGTTCCTCCAACTTAGACTATGTCTCTCAGCCCTGCTTGATCAATGGGGAGGCCTTCATTCATTAAATGGCATGAGAAAGAAGAAATACAATCATCAGTTACAAAAGGAATCTTATACCTCCATTTTGGAAAATGGCCAACAAATGGAGAGCTACGTTGTAGAAAGTAGCATCACCATTTAATTCCTATCGCTGAGAGGTGCAAAATTGATATAAAACTTGCCCAATTCTGACACTGGATCAAAACTAACCCCATGGAAAATGTGCTCAGTCAAGGTTCCACCCCCTGTTTCAACTCTGCTAAAGGTTCCGCCACATGCAGTCTCGAAATTCATGCCCACTCTCCTTTGTCGTGCTCTGAGCAAAAGAAATATTCTATACGGTTTTTGGGTGAAGGTTTCAAGTCTGGGCCATTCGGCGCATTGGCAAATTTTAGAAGTAGTTGAGGAAGTGTCGGGCGGTCAAACCCCGTCCCTCCCATTTTTTACATTACATTTGATAAACGGGCAGAGAGTCAACATATGGGTGGCTGTGCCCATTCATGCTACTGGCGGTTATGGTATGAAGAGGTAGTGGTGAGCGACAGGGTTGGCAGCCCGCGCCCCATCGTAACGTTGTTTGTTGTATCATATGTGAGGTGGTGGGCATTGGGGTTGGTAGTCTATGCCCCCACCATAATCCGTTGCCTGATAATATTATATATATATATAATATATATATTACATATATGTATATATAATATTATAATATTAAATATAATATATTACATATATATTATATATATACATTATATTATTATATCATATATGTATTATATATATATATCTATATACTATAATGTATATTAACATTTTATTATGTATATGTTATATGTATATGTATATCTATATACATATACATAACATATACATATATATTATATATATATATATATATATATATTATATATATATACAATATACAATACATATATATAACATACATATATATGTATATGTATATGTTAATATAATATACAAAACCATATTATATAATATATATATATTATATTTATTATATATATGTTATATATATATATATATATATATAACATATATATATATATATATAATATATATATATATATAACCACCATCATGGAGTCCGTGGGATGGTTGGGGTCATGGGCCGCCCACCTAATGCAATCAAAATTTTTTGTATGTTTGTTATGGACTGTTGGGAAGGCCGTGGGGGTGGTGGGCCATCGGGCCTATATCTATTAATATAAATATATATATATATATATATATATATAACTATTATATATATATATATATATATATTATTTTTCATAACCAATTGGAGTTTTCTGAAAATTTCAAATCTGGGCTAAAGGAGACAAATTAACTGAGCCACAAATTTGCCCGGAATCTGGCCCAAGTTGACCAGAATCTAGTGGCCAGGTTTTGTCAAAATTGCGTCTCCTTTAAGCTTGCCACATGGGTAAGTGAACCTTCAACTTTGACTACTTCTATCTTCTCCATACAGACTTCGATTGGAGCACCATTCGCACTGTTGAAATCAGGGCGACAAGCGCTTTCATCTGATGTCAAGTTAATTTTCTTTCTGCCACTTTGAATTTTGAGCTATTTTCATGCCCTTGGTGTCTTGAGATCCACCTGGATCATTACATCATTGGTTGGTAATCAGATGGTGTCTTCCCATGTTTGACTTCATATCACCTGTTCGCATGGTTAGACTCATACTTGAGCAAATGATTGAATGAGATAGAATACCCCTGATCTAGTTTCATGCATTCGGGCAACGATTTCAGGAGTACTAAATCATATGTACAATGGCTTTACATTGATGATAATTATGATGATGGGTCTATATCTGTAGACAAATATTTATGCACATATAATGAAATTTTATAAGCTAAGCATGGGTATGCTTTCCCTCAGCAATTCATGAAAAATCAAATATCATGATATATGTATTGTAATTGATGCAGATCACCTTCCACATCGATACCTCCTCATCACATTGTAAAACATTTCAGTTGACATTGGCATTTTTATAACTTCACGCTTTAGGGGGAAACTGTTACAGATCCATATGGTCACATCAATCCCAACATTCAAATCGGTGTTTTAGGGCTCATCAAACCCTAATTTCAGTTGCTTCATGCCCTAAACAAGTCACCCCTTTGAATTCCTCCTTCCCATACAGTTTCATGACTTGAAGACATCCATAAATAGCCTCTACAGGGACTAATGCAGGTAAGGCCTTGTAAAGCTACGCTACAGAGCAGCTGAGTCCACTGTTAGGGTGCTCTGCAAAGCACTTAGGCTTCCTTTCACCTACATTGGGCAAGAATGAGCGAAATTCACATAGGGTTTTGGGAATATTCTTATCTTTTGGAGTCATCTAGAAGGTTCCCTCACTTATCAACTCTTATGAGCTCAAAAATCGATGAGGAATGATTTAAGGTGCATCCTATCCTCTCATACCTTCCTGCATGGAACTAATTCTAAGTATGGAAGGCCATTCAATGCCACCATTTATGATAAAACCTCCTTCATCTTCCTATAAATTGACCACTCGTCTAAGTGATCAAGGGCATGATTATGGTGAATTGTAAGGAGATAATGCTGCTATGAGATTTGGCTTTGAAGAAAGTATTGCAAAGATACAAGTTTTTCATTCCTTTGATGTGATGTGGATGGGATCCAAGCTGAAGGAATGGCTTTGAATCAGACACCAATGGTTGTAATTCCTTCTTCTATCTAATAAAGTGTTTGAATCTTTCTCCCATATGTTTTTATTGTTTCATAATTCTTATATGTGTGAATTGTATCTGATTTGTTTCACTTATATTCAATAGATCATGTGCTTTTATCGGTCCTTTGTTTTCTGTTGTGTTTACAGGGTACTTCCCAACCGTATTAAGTATGGGAAGGAGCGATAGGATTGATACAAGGGAGATGAGAGTAAAGCGGAACTACAAGTAGCTCTTCTTACCTTCTCATCTTATCTATTGCTTAGGAAAAGTCTGAAAACAATGTAAACTTTGAAACGGGAACTGATATTGTTACCCGTTTCGTAGAGATAGCAAAAAAGTGACCTGAGTTTGAAAAGGGGTGATGTAGAACACACATGTTTTTTTTAGAGCATAGTTTTTGGCACTTTAATTTTTTTTATGTACTTTACATTTTAGAATGGTAGTGATTTTCATGCTGATTTTAAAAAGTGGGTATTCTGCATCAGACCATTTTTTTAAAAGACCTATTTTTTGACTTTAAATTTTATAATGTATGAAATGTAAATAATTATTTTGTAAATTTAATAATTTTTAAAGTGGTCATTTTCTTCATATTCTCTTGTTTTTTATTTTAATTTTAATTTTTTTTTAGTGAGGTTTTTATTGTTTTGCTCTTTTAAATTAGCAGATCAATATTTTGAATTTTCGATATTCGACATATTCATACATTCTTAATTAATTTTTCAATTGACATGAAATAATTGTTTCTAAAAAACAATATTTTTTTAACAATGGACATTAAAATAACCATTTTTAACATAAATATAACTAAAAAACTACACGTTTTGATAATGTTTTGCTAGAATTGACATGTCAAAATCACAATTTTTATACGAAAATTTTAACTAAAAATGGTTAAATAATAGCTTTTTTTTAATGAATTTCATGTCAAAAAAATAATAATAATCATTTTTTTTCAAAAAATAATGATTAACTTAAAAATTAATGCGAAAATCACATATTACAAGTATTGAACGTATAACAACCTTAATTGAGTGTTTATTCTTCTCATAAAATGTCAAAGTCAAAACATTGCAAAGATTGATTTCCAAGCATAACTTAAATTTAATCAACAATATCACATAATCCAAACTCTTCGTCCTCTAGAGTTTCATCATTGTCTTCTTCCACAATATTTTCTACTTCTGCTCATTTTTCTCTTCTAATGGATCTTTGATGTTTGCGAATCTCCCAATGTATGTCTTTCCAAACATTCAATGTAATGGTGGTTGGGGATCCTTTGCCTTTTTTGCCACACGTGATTCACTAAAGTCCCCTTTCTTCAACCTAATTTCTTGCATTGCATCTGGAAGAAATTGAAGAGCATTAATTCTTTGTTGAATGAAATTGCACTATATTGGATCTGTTACAGAGCAATTTTTCACCGTCCCTATTACCCTTCTCCCGTACCTTAGAGTACTCATTCTGGGACCTATGAGAAGTGACATGACCTGGAAACACTTGCATTGTATTCCCCTGACTATGAACTTCATTTGCCATGAAGACATCTTCTGCAAAAAACCATATAAATAGCCCTTTTTCCATTGGCGCACTGTGCAGCACTCGCACCAATGGGAGCAATCGTCCAAAGAGGGCACGCTAGCTGGCGCTCTATCTCAGAGTTGCACTCGTGCCAACCAAAATGGGTAGTACTTTTAACAAACCAACATCCGAAGATTCTTCCTAGCCCACTCCTGAACTGAACCTATCTTGAGTTGGTTTGGTTTGGCTTCGAATCTCCATAGAAGGGAAGTGGTTTGCCATCTCTCATGGAAGCTTCTTGGTGATAAAACCAATCCCATGAATATTGTGGATGATCCTAACTCCTTCTCCTCTATCTATAAAAGTTTGTCCTTTTGCCTTTGACAAGCTAGTTCCAGAGTTCCAGAGATTGAGAATTGTCAAGTTCATGCTGCAAGAAGCCTTCTTCATACCCATAAGGCTAAATCTAAAGTAAGGAGAATCTTGTCCAAATAACCAAGGAGAGAGAGGCTTGTTCCCATTCCCAACAAGCTTTGCAAGACATGTGCTGCTGATCACCCAGCCAAAGGAGGATTTGACATCAGAACTATGGTTGTATTCTTCTTTGTTTATCAATAATATATGACTATTATTATGGTTCCACTCTTATTGTCTTTCATAATGATGACGAGTTATATCCTTTTTGACTGATATATAGTTGCATCTATTGGATTTTATGCTTGTGTTTGTGTCATTCTTTGCATGTGCAGGTGTCCTTTCACGGAGATCGTGGGGATCGTGACCGGCCAGAGCAAAGGAACGAGAGCATCAACTCTTCTACAAGCGCTAGTGTTGGAATCTAGGTAGGCCCTCATCATTGGTCTTTGATTTTCAATTATGACCCTGTGTGATAGCGTTGTTTGATTGTTTCTAGACCCAATCTGGGCTAGTAGGGATCGCCTCTGTCTGCAGAGGGGATTTACTTCCACAACAATTTGGTGACTCCACTGGGGAGTTGGCTTTTTGTCTTGTTGTTTGATTTGTAAATTTTAGACGAAGCCTGAAGTATGGCCAGATAGCCTTCGAAACGCTATTGCTTTGCATTAGCAAAGTAGATCAATGCCACTTCAGTCCATCTCCGGTTTGGTTTACAAATTGAACGGCTTGGAACTTGCCTTGTTTCTTGGTTGTTTCTTGGTTTTTCCTACTTGGTTAGCCTTCTGGGTTGAGTTCTTGTGCTGCTTCTTGTCCCTTGGTGTACCTGGATAATGTTGGCCTAGTTTTGGCTCGTTTGTTTTTTATTTTTCCATAGAAAACTTGACTGGTGCGCTTTTATAGCATTATAGTCGCACCAATTGGCACATGCTGCTCATTGACAACCCACGCCAATCCCTGAAAGGCGCTAGTTGCAGCCTGATAGTCGCGCCAGGCCTGGGAACTTTTGAAGTTTGCTTGGTTCTGAGCCCTCTGAGCTTGGTTTTTGTTCTGGGTACCTTTTTTCGACTACCTGAGTGTGTTGGAGTGTTGTTTGACTGACTTTGATCTTTGCCCTTTGGGTGTTTGCTTTTTTCCATTGATTTCACATTTCTAGCCCTAGGGCATCTAGTGGCTTTGTGTGTCGAGCCTCCCTCAGGTGTTTTTGATCTTCTATTGGTGGTTGTAAATTGTTTTATTGCATTATTTGGGTGGCTTGCTTCATTTTCACTTGAATTCCGCTTTGCTTCACTTTGAGCCTAGATTACACAACTTATTGGTGTCTTTGGGACGTTTCTCGTCTTTGAAGGTTTGCTTTGTGATTGAGGGATCTGAATGTGCTTGTATTGAGTAGAATTTGTTTGTTATCATTTCTCAAAGTTTGTTTAGTGCATTTTTCCATCAACATAAAGAAAAAATCTCTTTTGCTTTGTATTAGTTAATGAGAATTAGAGCTTTTCATTGTCATTAGTGATTAGTGATCTTGAAGAAAAGTTTGTTAATTTCCATTAGCTACAATAGAGAGGTTCTTTGTTGTTTTGTAATCATTTTATTTGTGTGAAATCTCTCAAACCCTCTCGTAACTAGCATTCATCGAATGAAATGACGTATTTTGGCATATAGTTTGCATCTAGGGAATTTTGAGACATTACATATGGTAAGGCCTGAAAACTGAAATCTAATACAAGATCAACTTTAAAATGAACTGAATGAATCTAACAATGCATTGGAACATAACGCACACTGTTTAGAGGTCTAGGCTAGAGACGTGCTCTGGCGTCATTAAACCTAGCCACTTTTGTTTCCACTCAAGGTTGGGTGATTCCTCCTTCTGTGACTCAATAGTGGTCTAGTACGGATTTGTGCTCCCACGTACCATCGAGTATATAGGGGGACCCCGCTAGGTTATCATCCTTTATCCATAGGAAGCCGTGTCTGCCACCTTATGACCCGTAATGCATCGAACACAGCATTCGGGAAGATTGACTGCCGTACAGAAAATCCTTGGTTTTCATACAATTGCCAAGGTGTATATGCAGTTTTACGGATTGACTGGTAAACCTTTTGCCTGGTTCTCCAAAGTAATCACTTTTGATCCTTTTCAAGCTCCCTAAAAGAAAAGGCTCGTCTGAGCACTTGTCACTTCAGGCTCATTAAACATTCGAAAGCGACTAGAGTCATCTTTTTTTCCTTTTCTCGACTCTTTAAAGATGAAAAGGTAACGTTATGTCCTTGTGTCTTAAAATTAAATCAGCTGCAATCTCACGCCCTATTATATTTTGTTTGTTGCCTGTTCAATTGTGTGTCTTGACTCTTTTTCAGCCTCGTGTGTACGATTTTCAGTTTTGATGGCAACTTTTCTAGAGTTCACCAACCTAGGAATTCTCTCTGAAGAGAATCCTGGTCATTTTCCTCGTTTTGGGAATGTTGGTGCTCCTTACATGGCAATGTTGTCCCTTCCTGGGTTAACTGTTGGGCTGTCTGTTTGGTTGTTCTCAACGTCCGTGGTCCCTAGTGTCTCAACTACTGGTCAATCAGTTCCTCCACCCGAGCAACATCATGTTTATTCCAAGGTGGACCTTGTCCCTTCTTCGCCCGTCTCTACGTCCTCATCTTCTACTTCACCTGGTGAAAGTCTGGATTCAAGTAACCAGGTGGCTAAGAAGAAGAATAAGAAGACGGAGAAGAAGAACTCTCATAAGCGAGAGGCAAAAAGTGCAGTTACTGCCCCGAGTACATCTCAAGTCGGATCACCTTCTACTCCTCCACGGAAGGTTAAGTTCCCTTGGAAATTGTGCAAGGGTGACCATCTTCTTCGTGATTCTCCTGGCATTCCTAGCATCTTAGAAGTATGGTCTCACGATCCGGCCTGCCCTTCATCGTCCTCTGTAGCTCATGGCAATGCTACCCTATCAACTGGCAACGATAAGAAGGAAGGGAAGATTTGATTCCCCTGTAGGCTATGTGAAGGAAACCATCTCCTTCACCTTTGTCTGTTGATGGATAAAGCTTCCACTATTTTGGAAAGTCTTACAGCTTCTTCGCCCCAACTCCCCATTGGTTATTAGAGGCTCTCTTCAGATCCTCTCCCTGTTGATAAAGAGATTGATTTAGATCCTTCTCTTGTCCATCCTCCTCTTTTCGAACCTGGCTGTGCTAAGCATGTTCGGGACCAACCATTGGTCGGAGAGAGTGTCAACTTGGGTTCACCACCCGTTGATCACTCGATGTTGGAAGACCATCATGCTCATGTTCTTCTCGTCTTGTTAGATTCTCCTGAGTCCGAAAATGACTCTCCTCTCCCAGCTGATCCCGAGAGTCCTTCCTTGGAGCAGGGGGGCAATCATACGATTTCCCTACCAAGTGGTTCAGTCGTTTCCTTCGACTGGAGTCATTTGACTGCCTTCCGCCTTCCATCCCATGTGCCTTTCCAGATTACGGTACATGCCTATGATAAGGCAGTATCTAGCACTGTCTTGGATGAGGGTGCATCTGTCAGTCTTATGCCTTCTACTACTTGGAAAGATTTAGACTCCCCACAACTTGTGCCAGTTGCCCAAAATCTGATGGCCTTTGACGGAAAAACTAGTCAACCTTTAGGGATCCTTCCAAAGTTCCATATTACTTTGGGAGCCAAAACCGTCTGTATCGACATCCTAGTTACCCAAGGTGCTTTAGATTTTAGTATTCTCCTTGGCCGTGACTATGTTTATGCCATGGGGGCCCTTGTCTCTTCACTTTTCTGTGTGGTTTTCTTTCCACACGATGGAAGAATCGTGACTATAGATCAATTATCATTCTTTAGTCCCCTAGTGCGTCGTGCGCAGTTGTCATCCCGTCCTGGTTTTTATCCACGGGTTGTATCTGCCCCGCCGCAGGTCAACTACATGGCTACTTATCCTGTGCCAATATCCAGTGATGCCCCCATCATGCATAGTGTTCTGGGGGCATTGGGTCCTGACTTCCAAGATGTGATCCTTCCACCAGGAGTGGCACTCTTGGAAGCAACGACTTCCTGTTCATTAAGATGAAGTTCATTCGGAGCATAGTTCACTTTCCTATGTCAAGCTCCTTAAAAAATGAAACTAGGTCTAGTCGGAGCATAGTTCGCTTTCCTATGTCAAGCTCCTTAAAAAATGAAACTAGGTTTGGTCAGAGCATATTTCACTTTCCTATGTCAAGCTCCTTAAAACATGAAACTGGGTTTGGTCGGAGCATAGTTCGCTTTCCTATGTCAAGCTCCTTAAAAAATGAAACTGGGTCTGGTCGAGCATAGTTCCTGATCTTGTGTCAAGCTTGTTAAAAACTAAAACAAGGGTTATGAGCATAGTTCTTTTACTGTGTCAACCTCATTAAAAAATGAAACAAATCCCTTTCCAAATCGAGTCTTTTGATTAAGATCTCGTAAAATACAAGTCGAATCTTTCCAAGATCTTGAAAGTGAACCTTCATTCCATCCACTTTGTTGAATGAAATGAAGCTTGGGGGGCATGTACCTCATTTTACGTCATTATGCTGGGGGCATGCGAACTTATAACAAACATAGTTTTTCATTTGAAGCTTGTGTAAACATGAAACCAAATCCAAGTAGAGTTCTCCATGGTTCAATCTTGTGTAAAAATTAACCCATACCCATTTTACATCTCGTGATTGTTGTCTTTATCCGGTAAATTATGCTAGATGAGCCTTGGTTGCTTCATCCCATCGCCGCCATCTCTTTGGCTGATCATATGCCTTCGCTTGCATGTTTTCCTTTCCTGAGGGACCACAATTAAGATTGGTTTTGTTAGCCAACATCTTGACCATTACATGTTTTGAGCAGTTGCACCATTGTCGGAACCAGTTGCTACCCTTTATACCACTTGTTCCTCTAGGACGAGTCACTTTTAAGCTCTTTTCTGACTCGTAAAATATGAAAAGATTGCGAGTATTTTTTCCCTTTTGACTCGTTAAAGAGAATAAATTGGAGGTCTGCTTTCAGCTCTTTTCTGACCATTTAAAGATGAAAATATTGCCGAGTTATTCCTCTTGACTCGTTAAACGTAAATGAGAGGCAGTCATCATTAAACTCTTTTCCGACTGTGTAAAAACGAAAAGATCATCGGGCCCTTGTCGTTTCAAGCTCGTTAACAGTTATGAAACGACGTGGTTTTGATCGCTTTTTTACTTTTTCAGGTCGAAATCACTAATCATGAAAAGTACTCCTCGATCGTAATGGTCGGGCGGTTCTTTCGAGCATTGTTTTATACTTTTTCGGGCTCAAGAGACACAACTTTACGAAAAAGGACACCCATGGAGTTTACTTTTCCGCTGTATTTTAAAACTCTCTAAACATGAAAAGGTGTCGAGTTCTTCCTTTATGAGACTCGTTAAAACTTGATGGCATTGGATTCCTTCGAAATGACGCTTTACAAGCATATGTTATCCCCGTCAAGCTTGTCATTAAAAATAACTGGGGTACTCACCAGAAATGGTGGGGAAAATGGAACTAGAATCATTGTCGTGTCAGCAGTATGTCACTCTTGAACATGGCACTTGTCTGCATTCGTGTCTTGGTGGGGACATCTCATCTCCTTTTTCACTTGTCTCCGTGGGTTTGGGTGATCGTGTTTGACCTCTCATCTGCTCTTTGCCTTGTCACCATGACCTCTCATCATTTGATGTCAAATATTGCCAAGTCCACTGTCGTGCCGCTGATATGTTCAAGAGAAGTTTACCTCTACAGAATAATCAACCTCCCTCACATAACTCACATAATCCTGATTCACAGAACATATTATCCTCCTCTGTCTCACGTCGATGATGTGGGAAACACTATGGCCCACCTTCGATCAAGGTCGCTTCCTGTCGACTTCAGCTCATTATCCAGGAAGTTGGCTTAGAGACTCCCTTCAGGTGCCTTAGAGCCTACATGCCTCAATGGCAGGTTCTTCATGTTCGACGTGAGGTTTTAATCATTGGCCTCCGATTGAATGATTCTACAGGTGTTCGACGCCAGCTCACTGATTCGCATGTCGTGGATTGTACCTATAGTTCCTTGAGGGCCATTGTCATTATTGGTGGTACCTCTTGCGTTTGTTAACAATTTACATCATTGACTGGTAATCAAACGATGTTCCTTCATGTTCGACTTCGACTCCTATATTTGCATGCTTGAACATGTACTTTGTTCAGGTCGAGATGGAGTGCAAGACCTTGGATTTTGTCTCTTGGAATCCAGGTTGCGATTTCGTGGATTATTATGACTATTACGTGACTCATTCACTGGATGGCTACGACCATGCCTGAGTCAGTTTATCGATCCTCACTAGATGGCTGCGTCCATACCTTGGATCTAGATTCTTATGTACTCTGCTATGGATGGCTGCGCCCATTCCACATATATCATGTACTTGAGATATCAGTTGCACTTCTCCACGCAGGTTTTTCAGCAACAGTGCTTTGGGTTGGACATGTTCTTATAGAGTATTTCACCCCTCTCTCTCTCTTGGGCCTCATGCTTTAGGGGCAGCTGTTACACAACAATTTGTCACCGTCCCTGTTACCCTTCTCCCGTACATTAGAGGACTCATTCTGGGACCTGTGAGAAATGACATGACCCGAAAACACTTGCATTTTATTCCCCTGAGTATGAACTTCATTTGCCCTGAAGACATCTTCTACAAAAACCCAATATAAATAGCCCTTTTTCCATTGGCGCGGTTTCACTGTGCAGCACTCGCGCCAATGGGGGAAATCCTCCAAAGAGGGCGAGCCAGCTGGCGCTTTGTCTCAGAATCGCACTTGCGCTAGCCAAAATGGGTAGTGCTTTTAACAAACCAAGATCCGAAGATTCTTCCTAACCCACTCCTGAACTGAACCTATCTTGAGTTGGTTTGGTTTGGCTTCGAATCTCCATAGAAGGGAAGTGGTTTTCCACCTCTCATGGAAGCTTCTTGGTGATAAAACCAATCCCATGAATATTGTGGATGATCCTAACTCCTTCTCCTCTATCTATAAAAGCTTGTCCTTTTGCCTTTAACATGCTAGTTCCAGAGTTCCAAAGATTGAGAATTGTCAAGTTCATGCTGCAAGAAGCCTTCTTCATACCCATAAGGCTAAATCTAAAGTAAGGAGATTCTTGTCCAAATAACCAAGGAGAGAGAGGCTTGTTCCCATTCCCAACAGGCTTTGCAAGGCATGTGCTGTTGATCACCCAACCAAAGGAGGATTTGACGTCAGAACTATGGTTGTATTCTTCTTTGTTTATCAATAATAGACGACTATTATTATGGTTCCGCTCTTATTGTCTTTCGTAATGATGATGAGTTATATCCTTTCTGACTAATATATAGTTGCATCTATTGGATTTTATGCTTGTGTTTGTGTCGTTCTTTGCATGTGCAGGGGTCCATTCATGGAGATCATGGAGATCGTGACCGGCTGGAGCAAAGGAACAGGAGCGTCAACTCTTCTACAAGTACTAGCGTTGGAATCCAGGTAGGCCCTCATCATTTGTCTTTGATTTGCAATTAGGAACCTACGTGATAGCGTTGTTTGATTGTTGCTAGACCCAATCCGGGCTAGTAGGGATCACCTCTGTCCACAGAGGGGATTTACCTCCACAACAAGATCTTTTTCAATTGCAATGCAATTTCTTCCTTTTTCAAGGCAACATGCTAGTGTTGTACTTAATTATCAAGCACAAAATAAATAATGAAGTCAATTAGTACAATGACATATAAATTAATAAATAACATATTGAAATTCAATTCCATATAACAAAACTTACTAGAGCAAGAAAATAAATCCAAAACCCAATCTCCTTCATTTGACTGCCGCAAAGACATGGCTAAATCGAACTCCTAAATAACATTGGGCTACATTGTTTAAGTGCTCAAACGGCTCGATCAAGCGCTTAAAAAGGGCTCAATTGAGCAATCATTTTTTCCACCCAAAAGTGCCATCTCTTCGAGTGAAATCATATCATATGTAGCTAAAGGCTAGACAAAATATGTTTTAGACAGAGACATAAACGGTCATAATACCGGCACATATCCCTTATACACAAATTTAGAGCACCAGTCATTCAAACAATACAATTTAATATGTAATTCCATTTATTGATATTATCTTTTAAGATGTTTTTATAAAAAAAAAATTGAAAGGTTGTTAATATCCTCTCCTCTTATTGTTGCATTTATCCATACTTTAGTGATTAATAACTTCATAAATGAAACTAGAAATTGGTGAAGATAAATTGTGAAAACCAAGACATACCCATTATGATCACTAGTTAAAAATGGTAGCAAGATCTTTGCATCAAAGAGGACACAAATGGGTAAGATTTTGACAAACCTTATTTAATGTAGTTATTGGTCTATATAGACTATGATGCTTTTTCTGATTTGTTAATATATTTGTTTTAAAAGAAAAAA
>APFE031595475.1:0-37880 GCA_000404065.3 Pinus taeda | reverse complement strand
TACTACGAAATTTTCGTGCAAAATATAGCTTCAAAACAAAAAAGTGATGATACTGGAACGATGATTTTTTTTTTTAGCGTTAATTTTCAAACTTTTAAAAAAATGCTAGTAAAACCAAATTTTTATGTGCCAAACAAAGTTGTTTATGAGGAAAAAAACACATTAATGTTTTTGGTAGAATATCATTTTTCTTTTCTAAGTATAAATTCAACATGTTCTAAACCATAACATCAACATCAACAGCGCTACGTTTTTTTTTATTTCAATCCCACCATCTACTTCATGAGTAACATATTTCAATCTCTTAATGTCAAACACCATCCATTGAATTAATGGTCCGATCAATAATCCAAATCTATTGCACATTACAAGCTCCTACAATCTCTTATATAGAACCTACTTTATATATCAATGTTGTGTCATGAGCTTTCAACTTGGCTATTCATTTCACGTTTACTGGTCTCTATGTGAATTTCCCAATTATTAACAGTTACCAATTATTAATAAGTGATATAGAGGTAATTACATACTATAATTGGCTCAATTAAACTAGTCAATAGTTAATACTAATATATACAATAGTTTAAAATCAATTTAACAATTAAAAATTCTTACAATGATAAAACTAGTTTGTTATTTCTACAAAAATTCAATTCAACATATATACTATTTGTAGAAAATAAATCTATTACTAGGGCTACAATGTTGCTATATAAATTTACTACAACTACTTTTTATGAAATAATTGCAAGGGCTATTGAAAGAAACAAGGTATAACCACGGGGAAGAAAATAAGGTACATCTAATAAAATACAGTATGAATATGTTTTAGAAAATACAATATAGTGGATAAAATAGAGTATAGCTATTTTACAAAAAAATTAAATAATTTACAAATATAAAAAAAATGAAATATTTCCTATGTTAGAAAATAACAATTTGAATTCATTGAAATATATATGGATAGAAAGAGAACATATTTATATATTTACACAGAAAAATAACTTAAAATTAGCATTACCACTTCTTTAGAGTCACCCTTGCTCTAGAGTAGAATTGGTAATCACAAGCATACACACATTAACTAGCAAGATTGGAAGCAATTACTCTTTGAATTTCAGGAAAAAATGATTAAACACCAAAACCATAAAATCCCTTAAACTTAGTTCTCTTAATTTTTATATAAAAACTACTTAACTATAATAACTTCCTACTAAATTCTAGTCCTTTTTCCCTTAGTGTCGAGGAATACGACCATTTCTAAGTGTTTATACTTAGTATCAAGTAAACAAAACTAATTAAAACTTATTTCGTAGTATGAAGGAAGGCAACCACTTCTTAGTGAAAAAACATATAAGTATTTATACTTAATATGAAGTACAACAAACTAGTTAACTAACTATTGCATCATGTGCTTATTTTAGCCTATAATTAAGCCGAATGGCATGAGTGGAATGACATTAAATTAACTAACTATTGCATCATGTGCTTATTTTAGCCTATAATGAAGTCAAATGGCATGAATGGAATGGAAATAGTGGTCTAAAATAGTGGAATGAAAAATCTTACGCTCAGTTACGATTGCAAAATTTTGAAATTACTACAAACAAATTTAGATCTAAAAAGATATAGTAATTCGAGCTCCTAAATAACATTGGGTTACATTGTTTAAGTGCTCAAATGGCTCAATCGAGCGCTTAAAAAGGGCTTAATTGAGCAATCATTTTTTCCACCCAAAAGTGCCATCTTTTGGAGTGAAATCATATCATATATAGCTAAAGGCTAGACAAAATATGTTTCAGATAGAGACATAAATGGTCATAATACCCACACATATCCCTTATACAGGGATTTAGAGCACCAGTCATTCAAACAATACAATTTAATATGTAATTCCATTTATTTATATTATCTTTTGGGATGTTTTTATAAAAAAAGAAAATTGAAAGGTTGTTAATATCCTCTCCTCTTATTGTTGCATTTATCCATACTTTAGTGATTAATAACTTCATAAATGAAACTAGAAATTGGTGAAGATAAATTGTGAAAACCAAGACTTACCCATTATGATCACTAGTTAAAAATGGTAGCAAGATCTTTGCATCAAAGAGGACACCACCACGTAAGGTTTTGACAAACCTTATTTAATGTAGTTGTTAGTCTATATAGACTATGATGCTTTCAGTTTTGATTTGTTAATATATTTGTTTTAAAAGAAAAAAAAAAATTAGTACCAAAGATAACATTTTTAATATAATTAAACTCAATTTTTAATTTTTATTCAAAAATATCTTTTTTAATTTTAATTCAAATCTTAATTTTTATTTAAACATCTCATCTAATTAATCTTGTTTTTCATTTTTATTTAAATTAACTAAATATTTCATTATCACAATCTTTTATATATATATGTAATTCCATTTATTGATATTATCTTTTGGGATGTTCTTATAAAAAAATTTGAAAGGTTGTTAATATCCTCTTCTCTTATTGTTGCATTTATCCATACTTTAGTGATTAATAACTTCATAAATGAAACTAGAAATTGGTGAAGATAAATTGTGAAAACCAAGACTTACCCATTATGATCACTAGTTAAAAATGGTAGCAAGATCTTTGCATCAAAGAGGACACTAGTGAGTAAGATTTTGACAAACTTTATTTAATATAGTTGTTACTCTATATAAACTATGATGCTTTCAATTTTGATTTGTTAATATATTTGTTTTAAAAGAAAAAAATAAAAATAAATTTAGTACCAAAGATAACATTTTTAATATAATTAAACTCAATTTTTAATTTTTATTCAAAAATATCTTATTTAATTTTAATTCAAATTTTTAATTTTTAATTTAAAATCTCATCTAATTTAATCTTGTTTTTTATTTTTATTTAAATTAACTAAATATTTCATTATCACAATCTTTTATATATATATGTAATTCCATTTATTGATAATTATATTTTGGTATGTTTTTATAAAAAAATTTGAAAGGTTGTTAATATTCTCTCCTCTAGTTGTTGTAGTGATTAATAACTTTATAAATGAAACTAGAAATTGGTGAAGATAAATTGTGAAAACCAATACTTATTCATTATGATCGCTAGTTAAAAATAGTAGCAAGATCTTTGCATCAAAGAAAACGTCACCCCTTAAGATTTTGACAAACCTTATTTAATGTAGTTGTTAGTCTATATCGACTATTATGCTTTTGGTTAATATATTTGTTTTAAAGATAAATTTATTACCAAAGATAACAGTTTTAATATAATTAAACAAATATGAACTGCTCAACAAGCATATGGCAGTTAACCAAGTTTCCAGTTTTCTCCTCGATGCATACACAAACGAAAGGTATGTACAAAAACATTGCAGAGGTATAATGATAACTGCGTAGAGTGCATGTATGACAGTAAGGCGTTGGCTTTCCGAAAAAAAGTTTGTTGTTGGCATAGGAATATACAGAATGTGTATGAAAACTTTGTTTAGTTAATGATAATAACATATACACTGCCGAGGTGTATATAAATCGATCACTGGCAAAGCATTCTAGTATATCACCCATAGGGAACAAACCCAATGCTTGGCAGAGTCGTATTTATTCAACAAAAATCATAAAGGAATTGTCATCACACACTCCCTGTATGTAGTGGATCTAAAGCCGGGATTTACAGTCACTCTTGAGAACCTTTCCCGGAGGCAATCAATACCAAACATTCAGATCACGAAGAATAAATCTAGCACAGAATTATTAAAGATCTTCCAATAGATAACCAAACATTCAATGTCCAACTCATTGAAGGGATCAAGGATTTCTCCAATGCGTACTTGACCTAAACAACAGTGATCATGTCAAATCCTCTATAAACAATGGACATCATCCTTTTTCAATTTCAGGGACCCTAAAAATGTGTGTGATGTTTACCTCTTCCAGAAGGGTTTGATCTACGTCGGTGAATTCCCCGCGTCCAGCCAAAACTTGATTTAGATATTCTCATGTGAATGCCTTCGCCTCTTCCATCACTTTTTCTCCGAGAAATGAAATTTCTGAAGCTCGAAGTAACGACAACATGCGTCTCACTTCCTTATCTCCACTATAATTGCCGAAAAACTTCCCGTTTCCATCCTTGAAATTCTCCAACACACCTGCTTGGTAGCTAAGTAATATACGTACCGAATTAAATCAATGAAAAGTTTCAGTAAATAAACAAGATTAATGCTACAACAATAACTACATCTGAACTAAGTTAACCATTTGAACTATTTCACTTGGTACTTTCCGACCACCTGCTAATACGTTATAACGATTCAGTCAGAGAGCCTGAAAACCTAAAGTTGTAGTGTTAATATCTTTGCTGAGAAAATCTCTTGATCCCTCCGCGATACCCTTTTCGTTCCAATATCTACTCAGCTCAAACAGTCAGCTTTAAATGAACAAATAGAAGACAACCCCAAAGTATGGATGTGCAGATATATGTAATCGCTAAACTAAATTTCTTCACGTCTTTGGAAACGACTAACCTGTAAACGTATTCTAGAGCCGTCGTTTCTATTTCAGGTTGAAAGTGTCGATCAATTCCAAGGCATTCCAATGTATCTACTATCTACAGACATTTGATTAAATCGTAATTGTTATCTTCCATTTCGCTCAAAAGCATATGCTTGATCTCCTCAATAAGCTTTCCAGCGCGTTCATAATATCCAGGTGCCTGATTCCAGTACAATGGAATTAAAATATATAGATAACAAAGATGGAGATATCATGGCACTGATAGCTAACAAGCCCCCAAAAATATCTAAAAGAAAGAGCTACAAATATGTGACTAAAAGCAAACAAAAGAGCAGATGACAAATCTACAAATCGGCCCCATGAGAGAGAGATTGAAAGTATACCCCATAGGGCGAGTTTAGAGAAAGTATGAAGTCATCGTCCCACACGTTTCCGTGGTAATTGGCAGTGCGTTGAGGGATGGAAGATTCATCGTTGAATTGGGTGGAAACAGAGCAAGAAATCTAAGCCATAGCACTACACTTTTGCTATGCAATTTTATTTGATGAATGGACAATAGCATTTTTAGATCTGAATTTATTTGAGAGTAATTTCAAAATTTTGTAATCGTAAGTTAGTGTAAGATTTTTCATTGCACTATTTTAGACCATTAATGCCATTTCATTCGTGCCATTTGACTTTATTATAGGCTAAAATAAGCACCTGTTGTAATTGTTAGTTAATTTAATGTCATTCCACTCATGCCATTTGGCTTAGTTATAGGTTAAAATAAGCACATGATGCAACAGTTAGTTAACTAGTTTGTTGTACTTCATATTAAGTATAAATATTTGTATGTTTTTTCACTAAGAAGTTGCTGCCTTTCTTCATACTAGGAAATCGGTTTTAATTAGTTTTGTTTACTTGGAATTGATATCCATCACAAGCTCAACTGGAACCATAGCATTGAGAAAAGGATCAATGGGGGATGGAAAGCTTATTTTGGTCTTGAAAATAATTGTAAAACAGCAAACCTCGTAATGTGGGATAAAAAGAAGTTCCTCTTTGAAACTTTAGTCACTCCTGTTATCTTATATGGCTGTGAAGTTTGGGGCTGCAGCATCTCCAGAGAATCATGGAGGAAGATTGAGCAAATCCAGAAGCGCTTTATAACTTATAACCTAAAATTAAAAGTAATACACCATATCCTATTCTCCTTATAGAAGCCGGTCTTTCTTCTATTGAGAGCCTAGCTATGCTCAGGTTTCTGATGTACAAGCACAAGCTCAATAACATAGACAATCATAGACTTCCTAAGCTAGCTTTAAATTCCAACCAAAATCACCTAAGGCTTAACCAAGGATGGCATAAGGACACAAGGGCCTGGTTAAACTATTGGGAGATCAATGAGAACGATGCTTTGCAAAACATAAATAACATTAAAGATATTGTTACTTCTATGTTTAAAGAAAAAATGTGGTGTGAGAAATATTTAGCGGTTAAAAGAAAATTAAGTTATTATAGAAGGTCATCAACCCCACCCTAGAAGATCAAAAGTATCTCTCTATTTTAACTAGCTCAAAGAAGAAAATTAATATAGCAAAGATTAGAACGAATTCTCATGAGCTCCATAGTGAAACAGGCCGTTGGGCAGTTCCTAAAACGCCATGGATGGAAAGGATCTGCCATATTTGTGAGAATAGGAGCATCGAGGATGAAAACCACTTCCTCTTAGAGTGCCCTGCATACAACCACATTAGATCTCAATTTCACAACCTTTGTTACAATACTGACCTTCCTAACCTTTTACAATGCCAAAATTATAGTGAACTCGGGAGGCTTCTCTCCAAGCTTTTTGAGCATAGGAATAAAATCTTAAATCAAAATAAATAATTTGTCTTTTTAGGTCCGATAGATCATTGTTTGGTCTCAGCTGACGTTAACCATCATCATCATCATAAACACTAAAAAATGGTCGTATTCATGGACACTAAGGGAGAAAACACTAGAATTTAGTAGGAAGTTATTATAGTTAAGTAGTTTTTGTATAAAAATTAAGAGAACTAAGTTTAAGGGATTTTATTGTTTTGGTGTTTAATCATTTTTTCCTAAAATTCAAAGAGTAATTGCTTCCAATCTTGCTGGTTAGTGTGTGTATGGTTGTGATTACCAATTCTAGTGGTAATGCTAATTTTAAAGTTATTTTTTCTGTGTAAAATATATAAATATGTTTTCTTTCTATCCATATATATTTCAATGAATTCAAATTGTTATTTTCTAACTTAGGAAATATTTCATTTTTTTATATATTTGTAAATTATTTAATTATTTTTTTGTAAAATAGCTATACTCTATTTTATCCACTATATTGTATTTTATAAAACATATTCATACTGTATTTTATTAGATGTACCTTATTTTCTTCCCTGTGGTTATACCTTCCTTCTTTCAATAGCCCTTGCAATTATTTCATAAAAAGTAGTTGTAGTAAATTTATATAGTAACATTGTAGCCCTAGTAATAGATTTATTTTCTACAAATAGTATATTTGTTGAATTGAATTTTTGCAGACATTAAAAACTAGTTTTGTCATTGTAAGAATTTTTAATTGTTAAATTGATTTTAAACTATTGTACATATTAGTATTAACGGTTGACTAGTTTAATTGAGCCAATTATAGTATGTCGTTACCTCTATATCACTTGTTAATAATTGGTAAATTCACTTAGAGACCCGTAAACGTGAAATGAATAGCCAAATTGGAAGCTCATGACACAATATCGATATATAAAGTAGATTCCATATACGAGATTGTAGGAGCTTGTCACGTGCAATAGATTTGGATTATTGATCTGACCATTAATTCAATGGATGGTGTTTGACATGAAGAGATTGAAATATGTTACTCATGAAGTAGACGGTGGGATTGAAACAAAAAAAAACATAGCACCGTTGATGTTGATGTTATGGTTGAGAACATGTTGAATTTATACTTAGGAAAGAAAAATGATATTCTACCAAAAACATTAATGTGTTTTTTTCCTCATAAACAACTTTGTTTGGCACATAAAAATTTGGTTTTACTAGTATTTTCTTAAAATATTGAAAATTAACCCTAAAAAAAAAAATCACCGTTCCAGTATCATCAGTTTTTCCTTTTGAAGCTATATTCTGCACGAAAATTTTGTAGTAAATTTCGTAGTCATTGCCATTTTTAAAACATGTTCAAAATTGACCCCTAAAAAATAAAATCATCTTTCTAGTATACACACTTTTCGTTTTTAGCACTGTTTTTGATGTTTTTCCAGGGTTTTTTTGGCGAGAGTTCCTGTTTTGAGTTTATAGTTCTTGTTTCAAAGTTTACATCATTTAAAGCACTTTAAAATGTTGTTGTAGATACAACTACTTATCTAAGGAATTACTATTTATCCGTCGATACCAAATTCTCCAAAACAAATAGGCGCTATCCTCGGCTAAGAGGAGGATATAAAACCTTATGTTGTATATTATATCAGCAAAGATATTACTACTGTTGAACTTAATTATATAGTAATGGAAGAGGAATTCTTAGTTGTCATTTATGCCATAAAAAAATTTAGACATTATATAACTGGCTGTCATGTTTTTCTGTATACTGATCATTCTGCCATTAGGTATTTAGTTAACAAACCTATTAAAAATGTTTGAGTGAGATCGCCCAGGGAAGGAAAACCCCGCGGTTGATTTTTTGTCTCATGTTCCAAAGATAAATGCTCTGTTGGCAATGGATGACCAATTTCTAGATGAACATTTGTTTGTTGTAGGAGTCAAAACGCTATGGTATGCAGATGTAGAAAATTATCTAGCAGTGGGAAATCTTCTGAGGCACTTGACAACACGGCAAAGAAAACATATTGTCCAATACAGTGCCTGATTTTCTTGGATTTGTGGATACCTTTTTCACACAGGGTTTGGTATGTGTATACGCAGGTGCATTTGTGAGGATGAGATTTATGACATCTTGAAGGCTTGCCATGATAAGCCCTACAAGGGAAACTTCACACATCGTAGAACAGGTCATAAGGTACTACAAATGGGCTATTATTCGTCCATTATTTTTAAAGATGCTAAGAAATATGCCGAGGCTTGTGATAGTTGCCAAAGGATCAACCGACCTAGTGAATCTGATGAAATGCAACTGTAACTCCAACTAGTAATAGAACCTTTTGAATGATGGGAATTGGAATTTGTTTGCCCATTTCATCCGCCATCAAACCAAAAGGCCTACATAATGGTTGCCACATATTATGTAATGAAGTCAGTAGAAACAATAGATTTTCCAAGAGCTATAGAAGAAGTTGTAATTAATTTCCTTTCTGGGCTATTTGTGCGGTATGGTTTACCTCAAGAAATGATAATAGATGGAGGGTAATTTGTAGGACAAAATATTATAGCCACTCTAAGGAACCACCACATTACACATAGAGTCACTTCCCCATATCACGCGCTGAAGAACGAGCAGGTTAAAAGCACCAATAAGGTCATTGAAGCAATTCTGACCAAGACAATCTCAACACACCAACTGGACTAGGCTACTAGAGTGCCAGAAGCCTTGCGGGCCTATCACATAACTTGGAAAAATACCATTGGATATTCTCCATACCAACTTGTATTTGGAAAAGAACCTATATTTCCTATTGAATTTGAAAAAAAGACTCTAAGAACAGTTCGGGAAGTGGGATTGGATCTCACAAAAGGCCAAACCAAGCGACTTCGACAAATAAACAAATTGGACAAGGCTCGACTACTTACTTTACAATGCACCCCAATTATTCAACAACAAAGAGTGAAGTCGCATGACAATCTTATTAAAAAGAAGACGTTTCAAAAAGGATATTGGGCACTTCTCTATGGCTATAGATTAGAAGACTTTATGGGCAAGTTATAGACAAGGTGGCTTGTCCTTGATGAAATTCAAGAAGTACATAACAATGGTACTCTCACTTTGACTACCATTGATAAGTCTGGCCATTATTTCAAGGTGAATGGGCATCGAGTGCATATTTATCCAAAAACACTCAGCAAGGAGTCTTTTGTCAACAAGTGATGACCCCACTATGCAAATTTTAGTTGCAGAGAGTAATGACCTAACAACGTTTCTCTCATGAAATTGTATCTTTCTTTAGTTGTACTGTATATGTTATTTTACGATTGGTTGCAATATAATTAGGCATCACCATGTAAATATGAGGATTTATCTTGTCTTTGAATGTGTTTAGTACGTGTTGTATAATCGATTGAATGATGGCTCTTCTCTTTTTTCTCTTTTTTCTCTTTTTTTTTTTGAAAATAAGTAGGGAACCTCGTAAGGTTTTCACCTTAATTTCCTACGGTGGGTGCCTCCAAGGGAGGTTTTCACCCAGGGATCTTATTATTTTCCCTTTATTTATTTATTTTTTTTATTTTTTTTGGACATAACTAGGCCGCGTTAGAAGAGGTTTCAACCCATTGATGGGACTCAAGTGCCTCATGGAGGTTTTCACTTGAGTCCTTATTTTTCTCTTTTTTCTTTAGTGAGTGGGTGAAGTGGAAGCTAAGACATGCTCCACTACCATAACTTTTTAAATCAAATCTTCAATAAACTCTTGCTTGGAGAGGGGTTTTTTGTAGACTCTCAAACAATGTCCATTGGAAAGCATAGGGATGGCTTCTTCATCAATGGTTTTCATCAGAACTGAACCATTGTCATTGCATTTCTCCACAATGTAGGGTCCCAGCCATATTGTTTTCAACTTTCCTTTGAAATCCTTGTTTCTTGAATCATAGAGTAGTGCCCAATCTCCCTCTTGGAATTGCTTCTCCCTAATATTTCTATCATGCCATATCTCTCTCTGAAGTTGATCTGCCTCTATATGGAGAAGGGCTTGTAGTCGGTATTCATCCAGTCCATTTAGCTGAAGTAATCTCTCCTTCTATGCATCGCTAAGGTCAAGGTCCAGCTAAGCTGCCATCCTTAGGGTATTAAATTAAAACTCTATTGACACAAAGCCTTCTTCCCATAGATCAGTTGATATGGTGTGAAACCGGTGGTGATCTTCCATGTTGTGTTGTAGGACCAAGTGGCCTCAACTAATTTCTCCATCCAGCCTTTTTTGCTGCTACTCACTACCTTGGTTATGCTCCCTTCCAATGCTCTATTAGTGACCTCCACTTGCCCATTGGCTTGTGGATGGTAAGGGGTGGAAGTCCTGTGCTGGATCTTATGATGTGAGAGCAGGTCTTCAATCAGGTTGGAAGTGAACTGACTACCTTGTTCTGTGACCAACTCTCTCAGATACCCAAACTTGTAGAATATGTTTTCCCTCAAAAACTCTGGTACTTTTTCCTCTGTCGCTGCTTTTTTTTCTTTTGTATCCGCCCACTTTGTCAGGTAGTCGGTGCACACAATGATGTACTTCTTCTGCTTCGAAGGGGGGTTGGTAGGCCCCACAAAGTGCATGCCCCACTTCTCAAATGGTTCAAAGGTCACTTGAGGTTGCATGGGCATTTCATCCTTTGGAGTGTGTTTCCCCATCCTCTGATACTGATCACACTATTTCGTGTATCTCTTCACATCCTGATGAAGAGTGGGCCAGTAGTAGCGTGCTTGCAATATCCTGAAGGCGATTCCTTTCGCTGCAAAATGACCTCCACAAGGCCCATCATGACAGGTTAGGAGGATGTCAAACACTTCGTCCTCCATGACACATCTTCTCAGGATCTGATCTGGGCCAAGTTTGAAGATATTACCTGCAATCTAGGTGAAAGGGGCACTTTTCCTTACTATCTTGCTCTTCTCTTTTGAGGATAGGTGTGGTGGGAGCTGTGCTGAAACCAAGTAGTTTCCTATATTAGAAAACCATGGAGAGAGTATTGATATATCAAATAGGTGTTGATCTGGCATTTGGTCATCCACCATTCCTTCTTCACCTGTAGGCAAATTTACTCTAGAAAAAAGTTAGCAACAAAATTTTCTTTACCAGGCTTATCAATAATGGTCAGATCAAACTACTAAAGTAAAAGAAATCATCTAATAATGTGAGCATTTACATCAGATTTGTTCATTAAATATCTAATTTCAGCATGATCAGTGTGTAAAAAGGTTTGATAGTCTATGACACAATGTCGAAATTTGTTTAAGGAATGCACGACAGCTAGAAGTTCCTTCTCAGTCACTGTATAGTTTAACTCTGCCTTTGACAAGTTTTTTTCTTATAAAGTATATGGCATCAGGTAACTTTTCATCAATTTGTCCTAAGGATGCTCCTATTGCTTTGTTTGAGGCATCTATGTGAATGTGAATGGGTAGGGCCTAGTTTGGGCCCATGAGAATTGGGGCAATCAGTAACTTGCTCTTCAAGTTATCTAGGGCTTCTTGACAATTTTCGGACGATATGAACTCAACATGTTTGCCTAGGAGGCCAAAAAAGGTGCGAGGCTAGCTTGCTGAAGTCTTCAATGAATCTCCTGTAATATCCAACTAAGCCTATGAAACTTCTGACATATCTCACCTTTTGAGGGGTGGGACCCTTTGGATGATGGTGATTTTGTTGGGGTCCACCTCAATCCTTGTTGAGATATTGCATGACCTAGCACAGTCCCTTTAGTCATCAACAATTCACATTTTTCTAGACTAAGGGACAGGTTCATCTCAATACACTTATCTAGAACTTTTTCTAGGTTAGAAAAAGCTTCCTGAAAGTCGGGGCCATAAGGAGTAAAATCCTCCATGTATATTTATACTGCATCATGAACAACTTCAGAAAATATACTAAATACCACTCTTTGGAAAGTGGCTGGAGCATTGCACAAACCAAAAGGAAGGACCCGGTATGCAAAGGTAACCCAGTGACAGTGAAAGTGGTCTTATGTTGGACTTCTAGGCTGATTTGAATCTGATTGTACCTGCTAGACCCATTTAGGAAGGAGAAAAACTTTTTCCCTACCACACCGTCTAACACTTGACCTATGAAAGGTAAAGGAAAATGGTCCTTTTTACTCGCTTTGTTCAATTCCTGATAGTCAACATAGATTCTCCATTTACCATTTTTCTTTGGCACTAGCACCAAAGGTGAGACTCACTCACTGTCATAAATGGGATAGATGAATCCTGCATCAAGCAATTTCTATAGTTCTTCCTTAACAATATCTTTAAGTGTTGGGTTCATTCTCCTTTGAGGTGGCCTGACTGGCTTGCATCCTTCCTTGATGTATATATGATGAGTACATATTGAACGGTGCACTACCTTCATCTCCTTATAATTCCAAGCGAAGGCATCTAGATGTTTTTTCAGCATGCTGCATAGCTCCTTTTCCTAGGAAGTAGATAGGGATGGATTGATTCTCAATGTTCTTTCTAGGCTGAACTCTATATTTCTAACACGGATAGGAGTGGGGTCAGCCACATAGAGATCAGTTGAGGGGTTGTTTTTGGTTTCTCTTACTATCTTTTCTAATGGTGATATAATTGTAGGTGGATTCTAAATCATATTTTCAATCATATCATCCTCATATTGCGGTTTCCCCCCATGGTGATTTCTAATGTACAAAGTGGTGCAGAATAAACTTCATCCTCATCCTCCTCTCCAACCAAAGAGGCAGATCATGTTCGAGTAATGGTTGGGTAGGAGGATATAGAGTTAACTTCTTGGACATGTGCTCATTCTTTATGGTCATGTTCCCAGCTCAGCAGCTGATGTAAGCATCAGCTATAGCCATCCAGGGTCTTCCCAAAATGAGAGGATACTTAGTGAGCTTTTCCTTTGGCTCGGATTTAAGAAATCAGCGGGGTACTCCCAAGAATCAATAGAGACCATCACATCTTCCACAATTCCGTCAGGGGTTACTGTGGAGCGGTCTGCTAGCTGCAGCACTGTCATGGTGTTCCTCAATGAACCTTAAAGATTAAGCTTGAGCATTGTGTCCTTTGCAATCACATTAATGGAAGCTCCCAGATCAATCAAGGTATGTGGGACCATTTTTCCATTGATGTGGACATCAACTACTGGGCTTCTAGTGTCTAGATATTTTGGAAAAATTATCTGCCCCAACATCAGATTGGACAGTCATCCTATGACATTGATGGTTGGGGCATCTCTCTTGCACCTTCCTCGATGCCTAAATAACTTCTCTTTGATCAACCTATTGTAGATAGGTACATCTTTTATTGCTTGGAGAAGTGGTATCTTCACACATAAATGTTTCAATTCTCCCAGGAGTTAAGTCTCTTCTGGGGTAGGCTAGATTGTCATGGATAGTCTCTCAGGAAAAGGTGAATTTTCTTTAGGTTTGCTTCCCTTTTTATCTTCCTCGTCCTCCTTGGGTGGAGGTTGGTTATATAGGAGAAGTTTCCTGAATTGCAAGTTAATTTCTTGAATCTCCACAACATAATTTGGGCATGATGGTTCCCCACTATACACTTGTTTAGCCTATCTGTTGTTCACATTTGGATTTCGTTGGGCAGGCAATTTGGGTTGCCTTGGTGGAGCGGAAGGTAATGATTGTGGTTGGGCAGGTGGTGGAGGCAGAAGAGTGGGAAGAGAGTTGTATTGGGGCCTCCACCCCTGATGAGATGCATTCCACTGAGGTTGCGGCTGAGGATAGGATTGAAATGAATGAGTGGCTAGTTGGGCATGATATTGAGATGTGAAGGAACAAGGAGGAGGTGTCGACCAGGAAGGATGACCAAGGGTCCCTAAGAAGGTATGGAGGTGACTCGGTTGGGGTTGTAGTAGGCCTGAGATGTCCCTTGCATCCCCTGCTGGTATGGTCTACGTCCATGAAGCCTCCTTTGGTTTATGTAATAGATCTGTTCAGTAACTCCTTTGGCCCCTTGGTATACAACATTATGTCTGAGCAAGGAAGGGAACTTATCTGTAGCATGATATTCTTCACAAATTGAACAAACCTCTATAGAGTTCAATGGGCATTCATTCCTAGGATGCCTCCTGGTGCATCTAGGGCAAAAAATGGCCAAAGGCCTCTCTGCTTCCTCTTGTTTTATTTTGATATGTAAGGTATTCATTTCCATAGCAAGAGTCTGCAGCATCTCACTCTTGAAGTCTTCTAGAATTTCCAATTTCACCTTTAATGGATGAATTGGAAGAAGAGGTACTGGCTATGGGTTGACTCCCCCTACCTTTCTTTCCGGCTGCTCTAGAATGGTTTCTAAAAATAGTCTTTATGTCCTCATAGGATAGTTGGTAAATGTCTCCCCTAGACAGTAGATGGAGGGTGTCTAAAAGGTCTTCCCAGATTCCCCTGAGCAGGACCAACTTCAGAGACTCAGCGTCAAGTGTACACCCGACCCTTTTGTAATTGAGCTCCAACCTCTCTTCATAGTCTTCCAGGGACTCATCACTTCCCATGGTCATTCAGAAGATTTCTTCTTTAGTATATTTTGACCTAAAATAGTCTCGATACTTGTTGTTAAAGGCCTATTGCATTTGAGCACAAGTTGTGATGTTATTGCTAGGTAATCCCATGAACCAATGCAGTGTTGTGTCCTTGAGAGTAGAAGGGAATAGTTTCAACTTTTGCTCATCTTCTGCATAGCCATAAGTTCGACAGATGACAACAAACTCGAACAAGAAGGTGTCAGGATATTCTGTAGCCAGACCATGGAAGTGAGGTAGGGCTAAAGGACTTATATTCTTCATTTTTGTATCCCCATTGGTCTCCCAAATGGGAAAGGTACCCTCTATTCTCTCTCCATTTCCCCTAGCATTTATGTTTTTAGCCATTGGTGCCAGAGGAATTTTTTCTTCTTCTTCTTCCCCTATAGGTTCTTCAATTATGTCTAGTTGTTCACCTAAGGGTTCTTCTTGATTGCAACCACCGAAGAAGAGAGAAGGTTGGCTGTGTGAAGCAGTGGGAGTGTTGGGCAAAATTTTTCCGAAGTTATCACTACTCCTACGAGGCATGAAAGGAAATTTTTTGGTTGGTTTTTTTTTGTTTCTTTTTCCCCACATTGAAAGTACATACAAAAACCGAAATTGTGACTGAACAAAAGAAATTGCAACTAGTTGAAATGAACTTGTTGAATAGAAATTTTCAGAATTGAAAAGGAAATTAAGGAAATCCAAAACCGAAAGGAAAGAAATGACTAGTCTACTTTTACCGAAATAAACTATTAGCAGAATGTTGCAATAGGAAATAGAAGAAAGTAGTAATCACAAAATACTTTGACGCTTCCCTGGCAACGTCGCCAAAAAGTGATGAGGTCCAGTATTGTAGCAAGAATGCTACAACTCCTGGGCTACTGACTTTACTTTGATCAACCCGGTAGTTCGTAACAAACTTGGAAGCGTCGGTGCTATATGAACAAGTACTAGTTCTCGCTGCATGTTGTCACTTGGCCACCCGGCACAAGATCACTAGGAGCTCAATCCAACTTCTTTGAATTTCAAAAGAAGCTCTATGTGTGATGAAAGGAGAGAAAGATTACTCTACAGATGCTACTCTAACTATAGAAAGGAGAAAGACTCGAATGTAAAGCAAAACCTAGTAAACCCTAATTAACAAGCTAATTATACTTTTGCCAAAAACACTATGAAAACCATAAGAGGAACAGTATTACCTACTTCAAGAAGTAAACAACATCTAACCATGCTATTTCTAGAAGTAAATAACAAAAAAACATATCTTTGGATTTTTATGTGTTTTTATGTGAATTTAACATGCATCTAATTTATTGTGTGTGAGTGTGGCAGTGAACAAGTGGTTTTAGAGGGCAGTTTTGGTGCTTGTGAGGATGTATTATTGTGTGGATGGGTCCTAGGAGATCTTAAGTGGCCTTCTGGATGCTTTTCCCACACTTAGCCTTCAAAATAAATCCTACAGGAAAACATATAGGAGGACACAGAAAAACTACACGAGGAAAAGAGGGAAGCTACAGGAGGCCTACATAAGGAGGATGAGAGCAATTCTTGCTGTTTTGAGGGTGTTCAAGTGGGTGAAAAAGGTGGATGAAGGTTGGAATGAGGTGTTAGGGCACCTTAGGTCTACCATGAATCACTAGGAGAGAGAAAGATGATTGGGTTTTCTCAAGGAGAGAGGAAGAAGTTCAATGGAAAATGAAGGAAACTAGGGCAAAATTGAGATGAGCTTTGGGAGATCTATAGGGTAGGGATCAGATGGAGGGCATGATTGCTGGTAAGTTGACCTACTACTAGAAGAGGTTTGCTGCATAGAAACTAACAGTCAACCAAGAAGATCAAGAAACAAATGAGATGAGTGCATCCTAGGAAAAACAAAGTTTTTCATTATAATGGCCTATACTATGATCCATAGAAGGAGATTCTGGGAAATGTTGTAAGAAAGGAAATCATGCAAAAGGACTATTGCAAATCAGTAAGTGGACATGATAGAGAAGATCAAAAGAAAAAGAAAATTGGACTATCAATCTACTAGAGAGTTGCAAACACTAGAAGTCCTAGGAATGAGGAAAATCTGTGTTTTTGGGGCAAGCAAGAGAGTCTTTGCCTCAAATCATGGTCCCAAAGGGAGGAAGAGAGGCTAAGGCACTGTTACTAGCTTTTTGAGTCTTCTCTAATCACTGCTCAAACTACTACAGAAAGCATAAATGGAAGCAAGCTACTAAATCATCAAAAGCAACCTATTCTTAACCATAACAAAAATACATCTAACAACAAATTAATCTACAAACTGAAGTAAAGCATACAAATACAAGTAAAGAGAAGCTTGGTTGCTTGGATTGGGCCCTAAACCAATAGCTTAAGCCCTTTGAGGTAACTCAGTGCTAGCTTAAAAAGGATTCCTTCTTCATTGTCAAAAAATATCAGGATTACATAAAACTGTCATAAAATAGTAAGCTCGAAATTTGAGCAATGTTTACACAAGAAAAAAATCTGACCCTAGTGAGGTCCTAGGCCTCTCTACTTATACATTTGAAGCTACCAAAAACTTCCTTAAAATTAGGGAGGCTTGGCTTACAAAACTCGAGATAACTATCAATCATCTTCCACTTGCTCGGTTGCCTTCTCTTGCATGATTCAGTTGCTTGTACTTCGAGCTAAATGAAGGGGAATTCAAAGTGAGGAGAAATAAATGAGGGGTATTCGATCCTATAAGTCCTCTGCTTTGTCTACTTCGAGTTATTGCTACAATTTTACCACTAGATCTTTGATTTTGACCTCGAAATCCATCAATAATCTTCATTAAATACATGTTAGACCACATGGCATAAGAACTAACTCAACTCACCCTATAAGCATAAATATAATCAGAAAATCATACAATAAGCTAAGAGAATGGTTGAATGTACTAGGATAGGAGGTAAAATGAGCCCATATAATTACCCATTTATGACACTCACCAGTCGGTCCTCCTCCTAGTCAATTCAGCCATAGTTATGTGGCACACATTCGGACAACAAGAAAATTATTAATAAGGAACTTGAACTACTCTAAATAACATGAATTTGGATTTGTTATGTTCAACAAAATGCAAACTTCCAGAGGAAAGAGAAATGGGTGGGTCTAAAGCACTGCATTGATGAGGAAGAGAACTAATATTTTATGAAGAATCAAGAAAAAATCTTTTGAGGCATAATCTATGTGACAATAACGAATCTTTTTAGGCATAATCTATGTGACAAAAACGAATCTTTTGAGGTATAATCTATGTGACAATAACAAATATTTTGAGTTATAATATTTGTAACAAGATAGAATATTTTGTGGCATACCAAAGTAACAACAAACCGAATCAACCTATGTTTAGTGAGCATATTTGTAACTTGAATAGGAGGGAGTAGATTATGTTTTCTATCATTTTCTTTGTTTGTCAGTTTGACCTTATGAATGACTAGATGATTTCGGAGTGTCATTTTTGACTTGAATAATTTTTGTTAGGAAAAGCTTGGGTTTTTCCCCCATATGGGTTTTCCCAGGGTAAACTGTTGTGTTCTTTGCTTTTCTATCTCTTTATGTTCCTACTGTCATATATATTATATGGTTGATCTATGATGTGTAATTTCTTAATGATGGATAAGAATAAGAACATTAATTAAATCATTTGGAGTAATTATCCATTTAGAAGACCCTATGAAAAGTCAACATTTATATCCTGACTATATCCATCTATTTTTATTGACTCTTTAATAGCATAAGTTAAGAAACATTTCCTTACATGTCTATACAGGTATGCATTTCTGGGCTTTGCGATGTAGGTGCTTTCTCAATTCCACAAATTACAAGTTTCTTTGTCTACTCAATATTCAAATAGTCAAAGAATAAAATTTACCAGTTAGCATGTATTACTAATTAATGAATCTACTAGGATGCTTCTTGTAATCCTGGATGCTCAACATACCTATTCCCATAGGAAGGGGTATTCCTTCAACAATTGGTTTATATTTACTTATATTTCCCTTTGTTGTATAAAATAAAAAGATATTTCTTTATTCCTCATTTAAGAAACATTTACTATGTTTGATTTTAGTTGTAGTTAGGCCTGTAAGCTATAATATTGTGACCTACTGCCCTGATATGATATGTAATGTATCTCAAGATATAGTTTATAATTAATCTTATATTTATTATAAATTTATTTTTTTGTACACAAAATATTTTAAGAGCTAATAAATATATTATTTATATTTTTTAATTCTTCCACAACTTAAACTCTAGAAAAATATATATAGCAATCATAAATTCCATTTGTAATATTTATTCAATTTTCTTCCTTTTGTTTCCAAAGTATTTCCATTGTTATATATTTTCATGCATATGTGTGGACATAAGGAAAATGGGATTACTTTTACCTGCCCCTTATGATCCCTACCTAATCGAAAGAAATATAAAGGAGCGATCATAATTTTAATCTTGGTATGTATTGCGAAGGACTTTACAATTCTTCATCTCTCTAGCAAAATTTATACTACAAAGGTTATTAATATGGATTCAATTTATGTTTAACCAGGTGATGTAGAAATGTGGCTATTTTTCTATGGATGTGTTTCATCTTGTTCACATGGCATTAAGGAATGAAGACTCCAGATCTTTGATGATGATCTAAAAATGTGGGTTAAGTGGTTGTGGTTAGGGAACCACCCACCACCCTCGAACTCACTCTCTGGGCCATTTTTAGATAACTCAAGGGGGAAGAGAATGGTCTACAATGCAATAGGGTTTGGGTAGTTTTCCTTCTATGGTTCTGGTGCTGCGAGGTTCAAAATCACTCCTCTCTCACTGGCATGTATTCATGTTCTTCCTGCACCTGTTATTGACAACCTCCTTATAAGATTTTATTCCTACGTAGCTTAAGCATTTTACCAAATACATGTAAGACTATACTTATAGAGGGATAAAAGATTTTACTCATAGTTTATTTGCCGACTATAGCTTCTTCTCCCTCATTTTGTACTTCATTTCCACTGCACATTACCTCATAGAATTTTGTGGCAAAAACTCTTGTAAGGTACACTTTGTTTAGAACTATTGATTTGTAAATTTCACCGAGTGAATGCAAATATAGTTTCTCCTAATGAAGTAATTAAGGAATAAGGAGTGCACATAGAGCTACCTCAAAGCTCTTAGATACATGAGAATAAGTCTCATGATTGAAGAAGGATTTGTACAATCACAAGTAGGTATGCTGAGCTTGGGCTTTGATTGATGGATCAAGATTAATGATATTTGATTCATCTCTGATGAAAGAAGAAGTACTTGTGTGATAGAGAGCCATTAAAAAGCCTTTCCTTAGCTTCAGAGCTAGTGGACATCTACATTGGAAATGATGGATTGTCTTTGACATTGTCAAGCTAGATAGCTGAAAGAAAATAGTGGTAAAGGGAGGAATCAAAATTACCACAACTAGATATGTATCAATGTGAGAAGGAGCACCCAGTCACGGTGACAAAGAATCAACTATTGTGATATACCTAGTAAAAGGGTTGTTGTACCAACATGGTACAATTAGTCATGGAAGAATTAGTTATGATTTGATATTCGTCTCAAACAATTATGTACACTTGCAGATTTAGATTGGGAAGAGTGAGTTGAAGAAAGAAAGAGTTCATTAAGATATTTCTTCAGTTTGGGCTCCATTATAACTTCTTTTATTAGCACTCAACATTGCGAAGGTCGTGTATATTGTAGCTAGATTTCAAATTTGAGAATCATTATGAATTTAGAGGATACTTGCAGGACTATTTTGATTAAGTGCATGGGGCGATCATGTTGTGACATTGAAGCATAGTAAGACTATACCAAGGGATGGTATAGAAGGAAGCAATATGACTTCAGTTTTATTTTATAGTCAAGAATATTTTCCTTGGGCATGGTTTGTATACTTCAAGGAAAGGCTTGGACTTGTGGAGAGCACCCCTCGCAATGAGATGGAATGTTGATGAGAGAGCTTTATGGATTGACATTCTCCCTACGTCAAGTATATTGACCTAAATTAGGGAGAATGGTTTGGCACAAGATAATCATTTTTCGTGTGTCTAGTATGTTGACATGAATGAGGAAGAATTGTCTTAGAGTGTTAGGTTCATTTAACATCATTCCATGAATTACTCAGCAAGAGTGTGGAATTTTCAGATTCACCATGTGTCAAATATATTTACCTAAATTATGATGGACCAAGACTAGTCTAGATTCCATATGTCAGGTACCAACACAAATTACGGTGATTAGTTGATGATAAATGATGTACCATGTGTCTGAAGTACTGACCTAAATTATGGTGAGGATATATAGTTATGAAGTACTGACTTGAATTATCATGATGATGTACCATGTGTCTAAAGTACTAACCCATATAATGGTGAGGATATATCATAGGTCTGAGGTACTAACCCAAATTATCGTAACATGTTGATGTTGTTAACTTACCATGTGCCAATGTTGTTTGAGTAGATTATGGTAATCTATTGATGCTACTCATTCACCATCTGTCATATTTGTTGACCTTATTACAATAACTTTTTTTCACCATGTGTCACAATTGTTTACCTCATTATGGTAATTTGATTCTTCATAACCTTTTCTTAGAGAATTTTTTCAACATGAGAACATATAGATAGTCATTATGAATACCACCCTAGCTAAGAGGGGGTGTTGAATTTTGTAATTACGATCAACATTCATAATTATTATTTTAGTAATTTACGTATTTTTAAAGAATGATCTTCATGTTATTGTCAAAGGAAAAAATCCCACGGCATGTTCTTCATAACCTTGTTAAAAGAGAAAATTTGAATTTTATAAAAATGAATGTTTCATTCCAAAACATCTAGGTTGGTCCTCCTCCTAGTCAATTCAACCCTAGTTATGTGGCACACATTTGGACAACAAGAAAATTATTAATAAGGCACTTGAGCTACTCCAAATAACACCAATTTGGATTTTTTATGTTCAACAAAATTCAAACTTACAAAGGCAAGAGAAAGGGGTGGGTCTTAGGCACTGCATTAATGAGGAAAAGGACTAATATTTTATGAAGAATCAAGAAAAAATATTTTGAGGCATAATCTATGTGACAATAATGAATCTTTTGAGGCATAATCTATGTAACTAAAACGAATATTTTGAGGCATAATCTATGTGACAATAACGAATATTTTGAGGCATAATATTTGTAACAACGCTGAATCTTCTGTGGCCTACCAAAGTAACAACAAACCGAATCAACCTATGTTTAGTGGGCATATTTGTAACTTGAATAGGAGGTAGCAGACTAAGTTTTCTATCATTTTCTTTGTCTGTCAGTTTGACCTTATGAATGACCAGATGATTTAGGAGTGTCTTTGTGGACTTGAATAATTTCTCTAAGGAAAAGCTTGGGTTTTTCCCCCATATGGGTTTTCCCAGGGTAAACCGTTATTTCCTTTGTTTTTTTGTCTCTTCATGATCCTACTGTCACATGGTTGATTTACTATGTGTAATTTCTGGATTTTAGACTTTTGTGGCTCATTTTTTCTAACTTAGCTACCGGAGAATCCACAGTATGAATCATTCTTTGTCAATGTGTAATTTGTTAATGATGGATAAGAATTAGAACATTAATTAAATCATTTGGAGTAATTATCCATTTAGAAGACCCTACAAAAAGTCAACATTTATATCTTGAATATATCCATCTATTTTTGTTGACTCTTTAATAGCATAAGCTAAGAAACATTTCCTTACATGTCTATACAAGTATGCATTTCTGGGCTTTGTGATGTAGGCGCTTTCTCAACTCCACAAATTACAAGTTTCTTTTTTTACTCAATATTCAAATAGTCAAAGAATAAAATTTATTAGTTAGCATGTATTACTACTTAATTAATCTATTAGGATGCTTCTTGTACTCCTGGATGCTTAACATACTTATTCCCCTAGGAAGGGGTATTCCGTCAACAATTGGTTTATATTTACTTATCTTTGCCTTTGTTGTATAACATAAAACGATATTTCCCTTTTCCTCATTTAAGAAGCATTTACTATGTTTGATTTTAGTTGTAGTCAAGCCTCCAAGATATAATATTGTGACCTACTACCCTGATATGATATGTGATGTACCCAAGATATACTTTATATTAATCTTATATTTATTGTAAATTTTTATTTTTTTATACACACAATATTTTAAGAGCTAATAAATATATGTTTTATATTTTTTAATTCTTCCACAACTTATACTCTACAAAATATATATAGCAATGATAAATTCAATTTGTAATCTTTATTAAATTTTCTTCCTTTTGTTTCCAAAATTATTTCTATTGTTATATATTTTCATGGATATGTGTGGACCTAAGGAAAATGGGATTACTTTTACTTGCCCCTTATGATCCCTACCTAATGGAAAGAAATATAAAGGAGCGATCATAATTTTAATGTTGGTATGTATTGTGAAGGACTTTACGATTCTTCATTTCTCGGCAAAGTTTATATTACAAAGGTTATTAATATGGATTCAATTTATGTTTAACTAGGTTATGTAGAAATGTGGTTATTTTTCTATGGATGTGTTTCATTTTGTTCACATGGCATTAAGGAATGATGAGTCAAGATGTTTGATGATGATCTAACAGTGTGGGTTAAGTGGTGGTGGTTAAGGAACCACCCACCACACTCGAAATCACTCTCTGGGCCATTTGTAGATAACTCAAGGGGGAATAGAATGCTCTATAATGCAATAGGGTTTGGGTAGTTTTCCTTCTAGGGTTGTGGTGCTGCGAGCTTCAAAATTACTCGTCTCTCACTGGCATGTATTCATGTTCTTCCTGCACCTATTATTGACAACCTCCTTATGGGATTTTATTCCTACGCAGCCTAAGCATTTTACCAAATACATGTAAGACTATACTTACAGAGGGATAAATGATTTTACTCAGTTTATTTGCCTACTATAGGTTCTTTTCCCTCATTTTGTACTTCATTTCCATTGCACATTACCTCATAGACTTTTGTGGCAAAAACTCTTGGAGTAGTTAAAAGGACTTCTCCTTATATTATCTACCCATAACTTTATTTATGGAAATATATCAACCTCGTTTGGTGCCTGACTTTATCTCAGGTCATATAAGCTTGTTCAAGATTTTTTCAAGATTATATGAGAGGGTTTTCTTTCATTCTTTTCCTCTATAGGTTGGATTTCATTCAAATTGTATGCGCATTATAGGTGGTCTATTAAATTAGGGCTTCCTAGTTAATTTTTTCATAAAGGTACTATGTTCTCCCAGAATCGTTCAACACTTATTCTTGTAAATTTTGTGTTGTGAACAGAGGGTTGAGCTTGGTAAAAATCAAGGTATACATAGGTAACCATCCTTTCAATGAATTATAACTTTATTTCTTTCTAGTGCGAATGAGTTTTCTCATTCTATAATAATTGTTCTAATGTGGAAATTCATTGGTTACTGCAGGTTTGCACTAACTTATCTCAAACTTCCATCAATGTTCTTACCATGGAAACCAAACATATGGATGTAGCAAAGCTACATATTTACACAATTCGCGAACATGTGGGTTATGGCCCATGAAAAATTGAATTAATTTCCATTGTGCACTCTGATCTTAGTATTTAAATCACAATTCCCAAACCGTTCCGCCTGAGTGCGATCTGCGTTAAAGGACTTTGGCTGAATACGATATAACTACTTGACCGTCCATCTCTTGATTGATTTCTGTGACAAGATCTCAATATGCACTACAAACACACCCAAACAAAAATGACAAATATAACTGAACGACCAACCATCATTTCTTCAAAAAAAAAAAAAAAAAAAAAAATGTTAAAATTGAATCTTATTTAAAACCCCACAACCATAACACATGATCTAGAACTATCCAAAATATATAAAGATACATAGATTCTTATTTAAAATCAGAAGCCGGATATTACATTTCTGGGGCCTTCCAAGGTTCTGGTCCTCACTTGCAGATCTACATTGTAGTTGGCTTTTTTTTCCACAGAGAATAGCCTTTACTTTTTAAAAGAGATTACAATAGCATGGATCATCTAGGATCCATGATTTCCTCCTGAAATCGCGTAGCAATCCCCTGGAATATCTCCTTTTTAATTTCATGGCATATTTTGAGAACAAATCAAATCTTCTAGAGACATATGGATCTTACCTTTGAGGGAATATATTTATAATTTTAACTAAATTTAATGGAAATTAACACCCCTTTTGAGATCTTTGTCCATGTCTCGTCTTTCACAACTTTGAATTTAAATTTTGATTAAAAGTGCTCCGATGCTCTTGCATCAAACTCCCGAGGTACAAAAATTTTATGACCTCCTGGTCATATGCCTTCTTGGTCTCTCGTAACAACATTCGTGAGCTGCAGCAAAACCTCTAGAGTAGAAAGTCCTCCCTGGCACATGATACCTCACTAAGCCTCTCTCCTATGAGCTTAGTCTTTTCGCATCTCTTTGGTTCTCTCCTTTGGAACCATATGAGTATTCCATGCTCTAAGATGCTGCAAATATTCTCACCTTCCTCTACTACTACATGCACAAAAAAGTAAAAACCAACACTGACTAATCTGCAATATAATCATACTTATTTCCAATGCACGTAGAATATTCTTCTACTCTAATACCATTTTGATGTAGCAAAGCTGCATCTTTAAACAATTCACGGACATGTGGGTTATGGCCCATGAAAAATTGAATTAATTTCCACTATGCACTCTAATCGCAGTATTTAAATTGCAATTCCCAAACCTTTCTTCTCGTGTGCGATCCGCGTTAACGGACTTTGGCTGAATACGATAAAACCCCTTAACCATCCATCTCTCGCTTGATTTCTGTGACAAGATCTCAACCCACACAATTATCTTAAAACAATACTCACAAAGATCTAGAATCGAGCCTCATGAACAAACACACCCAAACAAACAATGATAAATATAACTCGATGCCCAACCGTCGTTTCTTCACAAAAAAAATATGTTTAAAACCGAATCTTATTTAAAAGACCACAACTATAACTCATGATCTAGAACTTTCCACAATACATAGAAATACATAGATTCTTATTTAAAATCACAAGTCGACTATTAGATTTCTAGCGCTTTCCAAGGTTCTGGTCCTCATTTGTAGATCTACATTGTAGCTGGCTTTTTTCCACAAAGAATATACTTTACCTTTTAAAAGAGATTACAATAGCATGGATCATCTAGGATCCACGATTTCCTCCCAAAATCACTTAACAATACCTTGAAATTGCTCCCTTTTCATTACATGGCATATTTTGAGAACAAATCAAATCTTCTAGAAACATATGGATTTTACCTTTGAGGGAATAAATTTATAATTTTAACTAAATTTAATGGAAATTAACGCCCCTTTTCAAATCTTTGTCGACGTCTCCTCTTTCACAGCTTTGAATTTAAATTTTGATTAAGGGTGCTATGATGCTCTTGCATCAGACTCGTGAGGTACAAAAATTTTATGACCTCCTAGTCGTATTCCTTCTTGGTGTCTCATAACAACATTCATGAGCTACAACAAAATGTCTGCAGTAGCACGTCCTCTTTGCTGCATGATACCTCACTAAGCTTCTCCCCTATGAGCTCAACCTTTTGGCATCTCTCTGGTTCCCTCCTCTGGAACCATATGAACACTCCATGCTCTAGGATGCTGCAAATATTCTCACCTTCCTCTGCTACTACAAGCACAAAAATGAAAAGACAATTTGTGGACATGTGGGTCATGGCCCATGAAAAATTGAATTAATTTGCACTCTGCGCTCTCATCACAGTATTTAAATCACAATTCCCAAACCTTTCTGCCCAAGTGCGATCTGTGTTAAAGGACTTTGGTTGAATACAATATAAGCCCTTGACTGTCCATCCCTCGCTTGATTTCTGTGACAAAATCTCAACCCACACTACTGTCTTAAAACAATCCTCATGCAGATTTGGAATCGAGCCTCACGAACAAACACACCCAAAGAAACAATGACAAATATAAATGAACGCCCAACCGCCATTTCTTCACAAAAAAAAATATATATGTTTAAAACTCCATCTTATTTAAAACCCCGCAACTATAACACATGATCTAGGAATGCCCAGAATACATAGAAATACACAGATTCTTATTTAAAATCACAAGCCAAATATTACATTTCTGGGACCTTCCAAGTTTCTGGTGCTCACTCGCAAATCTACATTGTAGATGGCTTTTTCTTCCACAAAGAATAGACTTTACTTTTTAAAAGAGATTATAATAGTGTGGATCATCTAAGATCCATAATTTCCTCCCAAAATCACTTAACAATCCCCTTGGAATCGCTCATTTTTAATTACATGGCATATTTTGAGAACAAATCAAATCTTCTAGAAACGTATGGATTTTACCTTTAAGGGAATAAATTTATCATTTTAACTAAATTTAATGGAAATTAATGTGCCTTTCAAGATCTTTTTCCATGTCTGCTCTTCCATAGCTCTGAACTTAAATTTTGATTAAGGGTGCTTCGATGCTCCTGCATTAGACTCCCGAGGTACAAAATTTTTATGATCTCTTGGTCATATGCCTTCTTTGTATCTCGCAACAACATACATGAGTTGCAACAAAATTTCTGCAGTAGTAAGTCCTCCCTACTACATGATACCTCACTAAGCTTCTCTCCTCTGAGCTCAGTCTTTTGGCATCTCTCTCATTCTCTCCTCTGGAACCATATGAGCACTCCATGTTCTAGGCTACTAAAAATCTTCTCAACATCCTCTGCTACTACCAGCACAAAAATATAAAGACCAACACTAACTAATCTGCAATATAATCATATTTCTTTCCAATGCACACAGAATATTCCTCTGTTCTAATACCAATTTGATGCAACAAAGCTACATCTTTATACAATTCACAGACCTGTGGGTTATGGCCCGTGAAAAATTGAATTAATTTCCATTGTGCACTCCAGTCACAGTATTTAAATAGCAATTCCCAAACCTTTCTGCCCGAGTGCTATCTACGTTAAAGGGCTTGAGCCGAATAGGATATAACTCTTTGACCATCCATCTATCGCTTGATTTTTGTGACAATATCTCAACCCACACACAGATCACGCAGATCTTGAATCGAGCCTCATGAAAAAACACACCCAAACAAACAATGACAAATATAAATAAATGCCCAACCATAATTTCTTCACAAAAGAAATAAATATGTTTAAAACTAAATCTTATTTAAAACCCCACAACTATAACACATGATCTAGAACTGTCCAAAATACATAAAAATACACAGATTCTTATTTAAAATCACAAGTCGGATATTACATTTGTGGGGCCTTCCGAGCTTCTGTTCCTCACTCGCAAATATAGATTGTAGATGGATTTTTTTTCCACAAACAATAGAATTTACTTTTTAAAAGAGATTACCATTGTGTGGATCATCTAGGGTCCATGATTTCCTCCTGAAATTGCTTAACAATTCTGTGGAATCACGCCTTTTTAATTATATGGCATATTTTGAGAAAAAACCAAATCTTCTAGAAACATATGGATTTTACCTTTAAGGGAATTAATTTATCATTTTAATTAAATCTAATGGAAATTAATGCCCCTTTTAAGATCTTTGTCCATGTCTCCTCTTTCACAGCTTTGAATTTAAATTTTGATTAAGGGTGCTTCGATGCTCCTAGACCACTCTCTTAAGGTACAAAAATTTTATGACCTCCAGGTCATATTCCTTCTTGGTCTTCGTAAGAACATTCATGAGTTGCAACAAAACCTCTGCAGTAGCATGTCCTCGTTGCTACATGATACCTCACTAAGCTTCTCTCCTCTGAGCTCAGTCTTTTGGCATCTCTTTGGTTCTCTCCTCTGGAACAATATGAACACTACATCCTCTAGGCCGTTGTAAATATTCTAACCTTCGTCTGCTACTACCTGCACAGAAAATAAAGACCAATGTTGACTAATCCACAATATAATCATACTTCTTTCCAATGCATGCAGAATCTTCTTCTGCTATGATACCACTTTGATGCAACAAAGCTGCATCTTTACACAAATTTGCGGACATGTGCGTTATGGCCCATGAAAAATTGAATTAATTTGCACTGTGCACTCTCATCGCTGTATTTAGATCGCAATTCCCAAACCTTACCGCCCGAGTGTGATCTGCATTAAAGAACTTTGGCTGAATATGATATAACCCCTTGATAGTAGATCTCTCACTTGATTTCTGTGACAAGATCTCAACCCATACTACTATCTTAAAACAATCCTCATTCAGATCTGGAATCGAGCCTCACAAACAAACACACCCAAACAAACAATGACAAATATAACTGAATGCCAAATCGTCATTTCTTCACAAAAAAAATATATATTTAAAACTGAATCTTATTTAAAATCCCGCAACTATAACACATGATCAAGAATTGTCTAGAATACATAAAAATACACATATTCTTATTTAAAATCACAAGCTGGATATTACATTTCTAGGGCCTTCCAAGGTTTTGGTCCTCACTTGCAGATCTACGTTGTAGCTGGATTTTTTTCCACAAAGAATAGATTTTAATTTTTAAAGGAGATTACAATAGCGTGGATCATCTAGGATCCACGATTTCCTCCTGAAATCGCTTAGCAATCCCCTGGAATGCTCCTTTTTAATTACATGGCATATTTTGAGAACAAATCAAATCTTCTAGAAAAATATGGATTTTATCTTTGAGGGAATAAATTTATCATTTTAACTAAATTTAATGGAAATTAATGCCCCTTTTCAGATCTTTGTCCATGTATCCTTTTTCAGAGCTTTAAATATAGATTTTGATTAAGGGTGCTCCGATGGTCCTACATCAGACTCCCGAGGTACAAAAAATTTTATGATCTCCTCATGATATGCCATCTTGGTCTCTCGTAACAACATTCGTGAGTTGCAAAAAAACGTCTACAGTAGCAAGCCCTCCCTAGTACATGATACCTCACTAAGCTTCTCTCCTCTGAGCTTAGTCTTTTGGCATCTCTCTGGTTCTCTCCTCTGGAACCATATGAGCACTCCATGCTCTAGGCTGCTACAAATCTTCTCAACTTCCTCTCCTACTACCTACATAAAAATATAAAGACTAACGCTAACAAATCTGCAATATAATCGTACTTCTTTCCAACGCACACAAAATATTCCTCTACTCTGATACCACTTTCATGCAACAAAGCTACATCTTTACATAATTCACGGACCTGTGGGTTATGGCCCATGACAAATTGAATTAATTTCCATTATGCACTCTGGTCGTAGTATTTAAATCGCAATTCCCAAACCTTTCTGCCCGAAAGCGATCTACGTTAAAGGACTTTAGCTGAATACAATATAACTCCTTGACCCTCCATCTCTCACTTGATTTTTGTGAGAAGATCTCAACCCACACTATTGTCTTAAAACAATCCTCACGCAAATCTAGAATCGAGCCTCATGAACAAAGACACCGAAACAAACAATGACAAATATAACTGAATGCCCAACCATCATTTCTTCACAAAAAAAGCAAATATGTTTAAAACTGAATCTTATTTAAAACCCCACAACTATAACACATGATCTAGAACTGTCCAGAACACATAAAAATACACAGATTCTTATTTAAAATCACAAGCTGGATATTACATTTCTTGGGCCTTCCAAGGTTTTGGTCCTCACTCGCAGATCTACATTGTAGATGGATTTGTTTTCTACAAAGAATAGACTTTACTTTTTAAAAGAGATTACAATAGCGTGGATCATATAGGATCCATGATTTCCTCCCGAAATTGCTTAATAATTCCATGGAATTACGCCTTTTTAATTATATGGCATATTTTGAGAATAAACCAAATCTTCTAAAAACATATGGATTTTATCTTTGAGGGAATTAATTTATCATTTTAACTAAATTTAATGGAAATTAACCTGCCTTTTCAGATCATTGTCCATGTCTCCTCTTTCAAAGCTTTGAATTTAAATTCTGATTAAGGGTGCTCCGATGCTCCTACATCACACTCCCGAGGTACAAAAAATTTATGACCTCTTGGTCATATGCCTTATTGGTCTCTAGTAACAACATTCATGAGCTGCAACAAAACCTCTGTAGTAGCATGTCCTCCCTACTACATGATACCTCACTAAGCTTTTCTCCTTTGAGATTAGTTTTTTGGCATCTATCTAGTTCTCTCCTTTGGAACAATGTGAGCACTACATGCTCTAGGTCACTGCAAATATTCTTACGTTCCTCTGCTACTACCTGCACAAAAGATAAATACCAACGCTGAATAATTTGAAATATAATCATACTTCTTTCCAATGCATGTAGAATCTTCTTCTGCTCTGATACCACTTTGATGCAATAAAGCTGCATCTTTACACAAATTCGCAAACATGTGGGTTATGGCCCATGAAAAATTGAATTAATTTGCATGGTGCACTCTGATCGCAGTATTTAAATCGTAATTCCCAAACCTTTTGGCCCGAGTGCAACCTGCGTTAGAGGACGTTGGCTGAATACGATATAACCCCTTGATCATCCATCTCTCTCTTGATTTGTGTGATAAGATCTCAACACACATTACTATATTAAAACAATATTCATGCAGATCTAGAATTGAGCCTCACGAACAAACACACCCAAACAAACAATGACAAATGTAACTGAATGCCCAATCATCTTTTCTTCACAAAAAAAATATGTTTAAAACTGAATCTTATTTAAAACCCCACAACTATAACACATGATCCAGAACTGTCTAGAGTACATAAAATTACTCATATTCTTATTTAAAATCACAAGCTGGATATTACATTTCTGGGGCCTTCCAAGGTTCTGGTCCTCACTTGCAGATCTACATTGTAGTTGGTTTTTTTTCCACAAAGAATATACTTTACTGTTTAATGGAGATTACAATAGCGTAGGTCATTTGGGATCCACGATTTCCTCCTGAAACCACTTAACAATCCCTTGGAATCACTCCTTTTTAATTACATGGCATTTTTTGAGAACAAATCAAATCTTCTAGAAACATATGGATTTTACCTTTGATGGAATAAATTTATCATTTTAACTAAATTTAATGGAAATTAACATCCCTTTTCAGACCTTTGTCCATGTCTCCTTTTTCACAGCTTTGAATTTATATTTTGATTAAGGGTGCTCTGATCCTCCTGCATCACATACACCAACTGCTACAATTACCTAACCTCCTATCTTTCCCTGATGTAGGTTTCTTCTATATCTTACATGAGATGTGTATGTAGACTCAGTATAGCCATGCCCATGATTGTTATTGTTTGCCTCAGAATTTTGATTTGTTAGAACTCTCGTGGTAAGAACAAAAATGAACCATCTGATTTTTTTTAAATGGAGGTTTTCCTTTTTATGAGTTGATGTCCTCTCTTGGACCATAACTAATTCTATTTTTTTCTTGATAGTAGGGAGTCTAACTTTTCATGTGGTGGCTCCTCTTGTATTTTAAAAATAACAAATAAGTGAATAATACTTATTCATGACAATATATTAGGCTTCACATATGTTATCCAACATTACTCTTGGCCCCGTGTCAATAACTCAAAAATATTTATAATTAAATATAAATAATTGTATTTGCAAAAATTTATTGCATGAGGGGTATCATAGATCTGCATGTTGATATATTTGGTCCCTCTCGGTGGTTGGTAGAACAACGCAACTCACACATAACTACTAGTAAACCTTTGGGGTCAATGATGTGTCCTCCTCTTCGTAAACGAGGTCACAACTAAGAAGATTTGAACACTGGATCTCTCTGTTATCACAGATTTCACATTAGTTCCATCACCATTTGAGTTGATTCCCCAAGGACATCTATGGCCAACATTGATATTTTTTGCTATTACTAATTTTTTTAATTATTATTTTATTATTTTAAAATGCAACAATACATGACAACTTCTCCCTCATACTAAGTTATAAAGTTCATATTGGTGCAATAAAAATCTAAGTTGTATCCTTTTATGTAACTAGAATGAGAAGTTTGTATTTAAATGGAAGTTTGTGCCTACATCACAACGAATCCATCAAGAAATACATATGTATATATTCAAAAATTATTTATGATCCCCCTTATCCAACAAAACTACAAGCTTTTCTAGAGACAATCCAAAATGGAGAACATAAAAAGAAATTTGTAGGTATATATATTACAAAACTAGCCCAGTAAAAAATAACTATTTAAAGTCAATTCATTTAGCTGTGATGGAGAGGACAAGGCCTCATTTTGCCACACCCTTTATTAGAACATAATTCCACATCTTTATTGAAAGAACCCTCTCGTTGCTTTCCTAATTATTTTCATAGTAATTTCTAATGTTTTCTTCCCTTAGAGAGGAGCTCTCCACAGAATGTTGATTGAGTGGGGAGTCTCCCAAAACAATGAGAGATGTTGCCTTCTTTTCTCCAACTAACTAAATCCCTTGGTAGAGGGCATAATCTTCAACTTTGGTTGTTTTCCATGCATTTTCCCATTAATATTATGCTAATTTTAACTTGTAGAAATCTAAGGTGTACTATGAGGTAATTATTTTGATGTTTATGCATGATTTGATGTACATTATTAGGTGGACAATAGGGATTTTAGGTCCAGTTAAAATATTCATAGTAGTATACACAAATCAAAAGTTTAGATTTATGTGCAAAGTAGTTATGCCCCATTTTGTTTTTTAATTAAATTGGTTAACTAAAAAAATGTAATATGAACAAGTGTCATATGAAGTGAGTTGTGGTTTTGGGGAGGTTCATGGTATTGTAACAAATCCTAAAGTGGGAGTAAATGTCCATGGTTAAAATACTTTTCCCATGTTTATTTAAATGTTTGACTTGTATATTAATTCTTTATAGTTAATAATAAAATAATAGTAATTTCAAATAAAAATATAATTTACTTATTTTTTGTGATTTTTTAAAAGTTTTATCAACATGACATGTATCATGTAGTAAGTGTTTTTATGCTAATGGGCATTTGTATGATTGTACTAATTTAATTTATATATCTACACTAATTATAGATTTTCAATCATAAACAAACAAAAACCGAATTAAAATATGACTAACTCCTTCTAACTTGTGAGGTGTGAGAAATGCATAGTAAAATAATGAATTAAAATATAAATCCATCTTCAGAAATTCATATAATAAATTAAAATATAACTCCCTCTTATAAAATTTATAATTTTTAATGTTGAAGTATGAGAAATGCATATATTTTTTAATTATTTTGAAACTAGATATTCCATAAAATGAAGCTTTTATTTTAACCAAATTGAGGGGTCAAATAAAATAAAATATATCGATATTAAAAAGAATCCAATTAAACAATAAAATAAAATACATATATTTCATAATATAAATGAATGAAATATATTTTAAGAATTAACATTATTTTAATAATGAAATTTGGAATGAAGTCTGGTAACATGCATCCAAAACGAAAAGCTTATGTTTGTCCGTTACGTGACTGACCAAGCACGGCATGAAACCACCTTCATTCTTCACGCGTTACGGAGATTATCCCACACATACAACCATGTCCCCCGAGGGCTATAAAACCGGGGCGTCCTCAGCAGAATGATAAGGATCGCAATAACTTCTGGCATTTAAACTGATTATTAGTATTTGAGGCGGCCATGAGGATCAGGGCATTTGGCTTCAGCTTCGCTTTAGTTGCAATGTTACTCCTCCTGGTTGTGGACGCACAGAAACCGCAGCGGAAAGTAGTCATAACGGGTGGCTATAACCCGGAGAAAATCCCAACCGGAGGTGTTTTCTATACGAGTGTGAATCGCCTGCTCGCGACTCTACAAGCAACTACGGCCATGCACGGGAAACTCCTATTTTCAACTCTATAAAAAAGTTAACGCTGCCGATACATGTGCTCTCGATAGCCATACGCGCGAGGTGATGACTAGAGGAAAAAAATGGCGTCGGGCTATTGAAAGCGCATGTCAAGGCGCGTTAACTTTGGTATAGTGTTGGAAATAGAAGCTTCCTACCAGACGTCGGTTCCAAGGCACAACCACTGCCTACGGGGAAGCAACCTGCAGTCCCACCTCTGCCTCTGATTGCACAGTATGCCTTGGTCAGGCCCGCAACGGTATCTGGCCCTTGTGCGACTATGCCGTCGGTGCTTATGTTCAATATGGAGACGAGTGTTACCTGCTAATAAAAGTCACTAATCATGATCAATGTTGTCAATAAATGCCATGAGATCTATAAAATTATCGGTCTATTATTTCTTCTATATTATTACTTGTAATAAATTTGCTGAGTACATTTAAACTTTACAAATTTATTACATATATATTGTCCTGTTTTCATTTCTTAAATTTTGAAAATGCAAAACTATCCTCCTATTGAAAAACATTCTACCACGCTACTGTTTCGACCAACATTTAAGAGAGTTTCTATATGGCACACCACTTAGTTTAGCCTAGGGGCAGATCTCTCTAAATCATTAATGAATCACAATCAAATGTTGACATTTCATTGTGAGCTAGAACAACCTAATAACCCACATCTCTCTAGGGCTTCATGCTGATGATGAAGTGTTATAACCCACATCTCTCTAGGGCTTCATGCTGATTGTAAGCTTCATCATGGCTGAAATTATGATCATAATCCTCAGAAATTGAACTTGTTATTAACAAATATAGAAAACTTTAAAAATAAAATTGCTAGAAAATTATATAATAATAAAATGTAAAAGATAAGACATTTTTCTATCGAATAAAATTATATTAATACTAAAATTATAAAGATTTATTTTGGATCATTATAATGTTGTATATCTATGAGATAACAAAATCATTTTTATAGGTTTGTTTTATGTTGCTAAAGACTTAAATCACAAAAAAATCTACTTACCGTGTTTCCTAGTGTTGGGACTTTTGGACACTGCTAGAGATTTTATTGAGAATTTGCAAGTTGTCAAAAAGTTATGGACTAGGAGATATTTTTGGCATATTTCTAGCATTTTCTTGGCAAATTTCAAGGATGTTTTTGGGCATATTTTAGGGATAATCCAAGCATATATCTTTATTTTTTACTATCAAGACATGATGATTAAACAATATGACCAATTTGGCCATCCATTATTTTTATAATACATTGAATCTTATTTTTTTTTCTACAAGTGGCAGCTGAAAACATGGGTTTCCTATGATGGGTTTCAATTTGGATTTATGGTGAATATGAGCTATGGGGCCGGAAACATGACAATCACCAATTAACAGTGCCCAAAATAGCTTGTATTATATCCCCTAGCTTAATATGTTGTTTATGATCACTTTCCTACATAGGAAGAATAAGAAGAGAAGAGGATGCTATCCTCTCATCACCCTATACTATGTGTACAATAGAAACCACCCTTAGCAACAAGCATGATGACAAAGATGATCTAATTGATTTTTCTACAAAATCATTATTTTTTTTGCATGAACATTGATGGGCTAAAGAAGGGTCATCCCTAGGGTGGCATATTTCTTACCACTACAATCTAGAGGCATAATTATTTACTATATGTTTTGATTAAAAAACCAAAGAGGGTAGAAACCAATGAGTCCAAATTGTTGAAAATAAACTCCTCACTTTTAGCTAATGGAGGATCACCTCCTTACTATCTTAAGATGATACATTGATTCTTTTGCATGGAATTACAAGGGTATTAACAGAGTACATCTTGGTGTGTGCATTCACCACAAAGGAAGATCACAAGCCTATTCACCACCCTCAAAAGGAAAAGAATCCCACCTTAAAATATATTTTGAAGGAAGAATTAAAGAAATTATTAAATGCTAGTTTCATCTATCCAATTCCATATTGTTAATGGTATCTCTTGTGGTTATTCTTCCCAAGAGAAATGGAAAATGGATAACCTTTGTTGACTACAAGGAACTTAATAAAGCCACATGGAAATATCATTTTCACTTTCTCTTCATTGACCATTTACTTAATTCTCTTTCCAAAAAAATGTTATTTTCCTTCTTAGTAGATCCAAATTAGTCTTAAAGACAAGGATAAAACCACTTTCAACTATCCTTTGGTGATTTTTTCTTATTTTGAATATGTAATGGCCTTCCCACTTTTAGAAGGGTATCCTAGACATACAATCTAATAATTATAAAATATTTTAGTAATATTGCATCTCCTTTGTTTTCATTGCTCACCAAAGATGTTGAGTTTTGTTGGAAATATCCATGCGAATAAGCATTTGAGAATAAAAAGAAAATTTAATGAAAAGACCTATTATAAGAGTTTATAATTGGAACTTTCACATTCACATTCACATCCATGTAGAGATAGGGAAATTGGGGAAACTCTAGGTCCTTAAGAGAGTTGAATCTTCCCCTTATTAGGACAAATTCCAATTTCACTACATCTATAATTCCCCTTTTGGTTCTAGAAACTAGCTAAACCAACCATAGTTCCTTGTGGTATTTCTTCTATAATGCACATTTTTCCATGAATTTTGGGCTAACATAGCTCAAATTACATAGTGGTTCAATCAAAATTGAAACACGTTAATTAATGAACATATATTCCATCTTAACCACTGAAGATTGATGATGAGTATATCTATTGTCCAATGTGGCATATATTCATGGCAAGTTATGAGCCACATCATTCATTGTATCTTCTTCTTACACATTGTACAAACTTGGACCATTTTTCGCTTATTGAGGATAATCCCTTAGTAAATCTTTTTCTACACATGTCCATGATTGCATCATTCCTATTTTGAACCGCTTGACTTCCTCTCTTGTAGGCTTGGTGTTGGCATTATGATACAAGTGTTGTCCTTGATGGCAAGATGACAGATTATAGTGCAGTAGTTCAGTAGCAAAGAATTGATGATCAGATTACAAAGAATGAAGAAAGCTGAGTATACA